>JANIJG010002339.1:0-29069 GCA_024611175.1 Megaceryle torquata
GGGGGAGGAGGGCGGGATGGGGAGGGGAGTAAGAGAAGCTCTTTTCAATTATGGATGATCAGCAAGAACTGTGGCATGATGGTCAAGCTTCTCTTAACTCTTAAGGATGTCCTTCAGAGTTCACAGATGTGTTCAAACACTCAAATATTTGAGATGCACAGGGGTTGTCAGGGGGGGAGTTATCTCTGTTCGTACTGAAGCTTTTCAGAGTTGCTAACAGGTGATACCCACTCCTATAACTGAATCAATATACCACATTCAAAACCTGCGACTAGTGTGTATATTTATTGCATCTAGAGGAACCTACTACAGGGTCTAAATATATGGCTATAGTTGTTTCTAATTTTTTTCCAGTAAGAACAAGAAATAAGTTTGTAGTCTGCACTTATTAAGAGCATGAAACTTGATTCACAGGATAGAAAATACCTAATCACCAGGAAATTGGTAATATGGTGTATTCATACCACTTTGCAATCTGCGCTGTCTAAAAATCAATACAATAAACTCTCTGCTTGTTTGTTATCTGACTAGGAAAGTGTTCTGCCTCGATAGGATTTCACCTACACTGGATACCCAGGAGAGTAAGAGACCTGTTAGTTAACTACTAGATTTTGCTTTGATTCCTAATTATCGGGTAATAATAAAATATCCTTAACTAATTTTCTCACATGAAAATAACATGAAAGCATTTGAATGCGTTTCTTGCATAGTGGTATTTTCTCACCTGAGCTGCAAAGATTTTTATGTTGAATTTAAGGATATTTTGAGGTAATACAGATGAATCTATTATGTACGATTTTTAGCTTGCTCATTCAGCGAGTGACAAAATCTCTGAGTATCCAGAATGCTGTGGTTTTCTGTCTTTCTCTTTCAAGTATTCTGATTCAGTTTCCCTAATTTCTCTTAAGTGTTTTTAATAGACTAGGTCAGTCTGATAAAAGTATTCTAGAGTAAATGAAGTACATTTATGTGGCAGTATGGTGAGCTCATAAAAGGCTGAATCTTCAAGCATTTTTACTTGTAAAGAAATTAAGGTCACATGTGAATTTACTCTTGTGCCCCAGTTGGAATGTGTAGGTAATATATGTATGCACATATTCTGAATACTGGAAAATAATAGAAAACAGCAATTACTTAAGGTAGGACATAGTCTTGGCATATATCTAGGCAGCATTTAGCATCTGTGGGCATTATCATAGCAAAACAGTATTGGAAATTAACTCAGATTAATTTCCTTTGTAAAGCTGACTTTTTGAGTATAACATATGCGTTTGAGCTCTGAACCCGTATTTTTCCAGTATGCAGTGCCAAAACTTCACCACATATGCAGACAAAATGTTTCTGCTTTAGTTGGCAAAACACTCATTTATACAAGATGAAGATGTAACTTGCATCAAAAACCTCTTTCTGATTACTTAACAGCTTTTAACGCTTAACACATCTCTAAGCATGTACTGGAAAACTACTTGGGAGGAAATGTATGTCTATACATCTCACCCCAAAACATCCTAGAAACTGATTAATCTGTTTTGTTAATCAAAGATTTAATCTTCACATTATAGTCGAGCCAGATTAGTGAAGCTGTGATGGTGGGACATGATCATTTGCTTAGTAAAGTCAAAATTAATGACAAATAAAATCAGGTTCCCTTTGTGGTTATTTCTAGCCAGCTGCATCTAAATATAAAAGAGCTATCAAAGGGAGATACCCATTAATTATTAACTCAGAACAACTTCAGAAAGCACTTCTTAAACCTCTATTGACATCATCCTCACAGGCTCCTAATCTTGGAAAGTTGTTGGTAAGAGTTGCATTAGACTCAGCATGTCACCAATTCTGATTTGAACGACTGCAGCTCAAAATGCACTACAGCATAGACATGGGACAAACTGCTATCTCTTAAGACATCTGTATTTACAGCAGAACTTGCTGTATAATTCCCTGTGTAGCTCTACTTCTGCTGTCAAAATAATAGAGTTGTCAACAGTCTAATTGCAAAATGCAATATGTAGGGGGGTCATCCAAAAAAAAGAAATCTCAGTGGAAAGTAACACGAATCAGCTGTCATTATTATAAAGCTGGACCAACCTTTGGCTAAACCATTTAAACCTCCGGATTAATCCCTAGATTTATCTATATAGATTGGCTCAAACTCAGAGTTTGACTGCAGACAAAAGAGAAACTTCATTTTGAAGTCTATCATTTATGCTAATCAGACAATGCAATCAGTTAATGATCTGCAGCTCACATTAGCCTGGAAACAGTGTTTTACAGACTTAACTGTTGCATCTTTTTTTCTTTTTATGTTATGCTTCAACCTTTATTTTCAGCTTTTGTTTCTTAAAACATTTTCATAAATGGTGAAAATATTAAACAGAAGATTGTTCTAGTTTCCGCCTTTCCCTTTTTGCCAATTTACATAACTAAATATCTACTTTTGTCTATTATAGAAGTTAACTTGCAAAGACCTTATTTGACACAGTGGCACCAGTAGTATCTAGATACATTTTGCAATAAAGCAATCTTCTAGTAAAAGTATCTTACATGGGACTTAAATTCCTTTGAATAATTTTTAGAATTTTATTACACTGATTAAAAAAACCCAAACCCTGGTGTTGGAAAAAAACAGGAATAAAGTGAATTGGGTTGGTTTTTATAGCAATGATCTGAAGTTACTAAATTTATTCTTGTGTATATTAACTTCATCATGAGACTATTCTAAAGCCACTGTTTTCCTTTTGTTTTAAAACCGAGCAAACTCAGACAAAGCTATCCAACCCCCACCTCCCCCCTGCTGAAGAGGACAGGCTAGTAGTTTTTATTCTTTAAAAAAGAAATAATACTAACCATTCTTTCACCTTATGGAGACACATTTAATTTTAGAATAACTACAAGATAACAATAAGCAGCACTGAGCATGAATGACAAAATGCAGCTCAACTTGAAGTTTTAATGCATTTTTTTCCCCCTCAATAGTGATATTACCCCTTCTGACTACTTTAAAGATTCTTCCCTTGATTTCCCAGACCATGATGTGAATGTTAGATTATCAGAACATTAACAGTTTAGAAACATGGATGAATGAATGAGTGCAAGTATTTTTTTTTTTTTCATATACCAGCTCAAATGTCAAGACTCTTTCTTGCTGTATATGATACAGACCCTTCAGGGAGTTAGGCAAGAGGTACATTAGAATAGCTACTAGCTGGTTGTAAAGGAGAAAAGCAAGGTTACTGGTTTATCTCAATTAAAAAAACCCCAAAACTTTCAAGTAAATCAGAATCAAAATAATTTCCTCCTTTAAAAAATTGTTTCCTACCTTTGCTGGCCTGTTTCATCTGTTTCATTAAGGATGCAACTTTTACTGATGCTTCTGCTCATCCTATGTTTTCATCAGTGTGAAACCTAAAATGCTCTTTGCCTAAAGTGTAGGTTAATATAATAGCTACTTGAAGCAGGAAACCTCTGCAATGTGTCTATAGTTGTCTTTATTTGGGCCTGTGCAGCATTTTGTTTGTCCTCTAGCCTTTTACGGCAGCTGGACCCTGACCTTCAAGTTCTTAAAAAGAGAAGGGTGGTGGGGGGGGAAGTATTCTTTTCAGATTCCAAGTTCCTCCCTTTTTACCCTCCCACTGACACCGTCCCATTCAACACTAGAGATAACTTTATTCATCTATACATCATTGTATCAAATTCAATAGGCAAACTGCTTCAACATGCTTCAGAACTGGACAGGGCAGTAATGTCTTCATTTCTTAATGCAATGAGTTTCTTATCTCAGTCCTTTCAAGCACAAAACAAACACTAACGAAAAATGATCTCCAATTTTTTCCCACCCAGCTATTTCACCATGGCCTTATTTCTTTGTTCTATCTTTTAGCGGACAGCTACAGATACAAAGCTGTAAAATTGATTACATACTTCTCTACCTAACATGAGTTAAAAAGGAAGCTGGGAGGGGGGAATCTTCTATAATCACATACTGCATTGAGAAGATTTACTTTGAGCTCATACTAAGAGCATGCAAGTAATTTGTTCCTCAAGTGGCTATCAGCCTTTAAACAGGATTCCAAAATTAAGTCGCATCTAGAAAAGCTAGTAGAAATGTCATGTCAACTGCTCAGTCTAGCTGATCACTATCTGGAAAAGACAGATTTTTCCCCAACTATGTCAATTTGATACACTTAATGCTATGGAACTTCCACTCTGTCCTTAACTGCCAGGCTTTGACTTAAAGTTAATGAGGCCAACTCCATGGATGTTAGTACCACTCTAGCAGGAAGGAGTCCAGCTTTCCCTAGTTGGTCTATTCTGTTCATCTGCAGATGAATTTAAGGGGAGGGACTGAATGCTTGTCCAAAGGGTTCATGATGAGCTTGCTAGCTGAGCTCCATAAAAATGTTATGGACATACTGGTAAGAGGCATAGGTCAGTATTTTAATGAATCACTTCAAAGCCTTTGTAGAGCCTTTTTATTGTAGCATGAAATATATAATATTAGGATACCTGGGTCAAGCTTGTGTCTCATTGACATCTTTGTCTTTTAAATGGGATGTAATGCTGGAGGGGGAAAAAGTTGGTTACAATACAGAACTTGTGAAGTGCTTAAACCAGCTAATAGTACTAAATCATTTTAGATTGGGGGGGATGAAAAAGAAAGAAATAAAATCAGACTTACATCCCTGACTGGGTGATTTCTACTACAGGCCCTACATGTTTATGTAGATGGTATTGCGAACGTTTGGAGGGATTTGGGAGTTTCAAAAGGAAGAAGTTTATACATTAGTGCTGCAAGTTGCAAAACACTGTTGATATTCAAATGTTTATTGTGTAAAATCTGGGATAAGCTTCAGCATGAGAGCTCCTTTAAGTGCCTACAACTATTGCTAATTCCCCTCAGCATTGAGGCTTGCACAAAGGCCTTAATCCAATTCCACTTTTTTTTTTTTTCAGAAAGCCTATGCTATTTTCTCTCACATAAACTAACAACACTATCCCATCACACTGCAGAATGGGTCAAAGAAAAAGGGCTCTGTGTTTATACTTCACCAACACTTTGTGTTTCTTGGCCAAGTATGGCAAGAAACTTTAAGTGGGTCCCCCAGGCCCCATGCCATCTTTAGAAAGAAAAATAAGCCTTCAGAGATTGAAAACAGACTATTTTAGGCACTAAAAAACCTATGAAATGTCAACTATTCTTTCAGTCCCTGTCCCTGAAAAGAAATAGATCACTCAAGTCTCATTCTTCCAGTTCTGATTTAAATTATGAAACACAGGAATTGCTGTGATACAATAGTGTTCTACCTTGTGTATAACAACATCCTTGGAGATATTTTAAGAGTGGCCTCAGATGCTAATATTTGTGTGAATTTTTTATTCTACGGCCATGTGAGTACCTACTCATTAAAACACCTTAAAGCAGTAAGTACTATCAGGAAAATAAATTTGATAAGGTCTCTAGGTTTACTTTTATGAAGTGCAAAAGAAACCGTATTGCTTCATGTAATATATTTAGAAGAATCATCTATAATCTATCTTGTACAGGAGATCATGGTCCAGCTCTAAGTGGTCAGATATTCTTTGCATATAAACCTTCACTTATTTCTGACAATACCAGCAATGTTGTCAAGGTTTAAACAATAACAGACTGAGCTGCTTTGAGGATTGACCTTCCTCTAGCAGGAGGGGAGAAGCAGGTCTGGTTCCTGTCTGATCATCTGCACAATTCAGCAAGAAAAATTCTGTTAAAACTACTGGGGATGTTAAAATGCCAGAGTGTACACCTTACCTGTTTGGGTTTGTTTTGGTTTTTTTTTTTTTTTTTTTTTTAGTTCTAAACAAGAAATAAACTCCTTTTATCATCAGGGCTCCTTAATTTTTACCATGAGAACCCAACTGACATCCTGTAGTACCAGTTGTGCTAATTTAGACAGCATTGATTCTAATCTCCTGAATAAACTCATAGTTACATTGCCCCAGAAGGAGTCAGAGAAATTCAGCCTGGAAAAAAATCTCTTAGTGAAGCTGTTGACGAGCTGGAATTTATTCTCCCTTCACACTGACTGTGCTTTTGTCTTAGTGGCTGAGCCAAAATGTCATCTTTTTCTGTCTTCTGTGATTACATTTATACAGCAACTACAGGAATGACCACGGGATGATCAAATAAGGCTTGAATAAATTTATCACGAATCGTAGGAAACAACCTACATCTTCCCGCTTTCCTGAATAGTTTTAGTATGTTCCAGGAACCCGTTTTTCCCCCACCTCTTCTAGAATTTGTTGTCCACTTAGGGCATTCAGGAGGAAAGAAGAAGGACCTGCTGCCCCTCGTGGCCTTGCACTGCCACCTAGAGCTAAGTGCTCCCAGCTCTCATTTCCCTCAGGGTGTTAGAAGCAGAACAGGAAACTCCCACAGATGTGATGAGCAAAGTCTATAAAATTTGTGGAGGCCCGTGTCCTGCATAAGAAGGAGGCTGAAGGAGTTTCGGCATGCACACAGGTTGCTTGCCCACTTGCATGAACTGAATCCACTGATTTATCAGAAATGCACTTTGCAGATGGGGTGATGGCTTCTTTAAGATGCTATTTCATATCAGATACTGAAAGAGGATGTTTTTGAGGATCAGTTATTTCCTAGAGTGCTGTTTCTGAAGTATTTCGTGTGTTTGCCTGGGCTCGTCTCCACTGACAGGCTTTTGGATCATATTATACCTGTTACCACACATGGATTAGCTGAGTGCTGAAATCACATTTTGAGGGTTTGGCTTTTTTTTGAATGGCTTGAAAAGCTATAGCTCAACACAAAGAAGAGGGGTTTTTTTATGTGTTGGGGTTAAAATTATCCTGCAAATATAGCTAATCCAAGGCTAAGTGTATCCACTTAGGTCCTGTTTAATTTAGTTTGAACTTTATGGCAGGGAACAGCCAAATTTTGTCCCCTAGAACTTGACTGAAAAAGGCATCTTTTGGAGTGTGTTTTTTTTTTTTTTAAAACCTGTATGAAAAAATAGAAATACCTATGCAAAAATACTAATGTGGTCCTGCAAAGGACACATATTAAAATTAACCCACATATATTTCAGAGTAGGAAATTCTTATTGAGATTTTAATTTTGCTTTACTACAGAAGTTAAATACATACACTTTATATTCATAAACACATGAAGGAAAGTTCATCTTGTCCCAGGAAATAGAAAATCTGGGATGTTTTTTTATGTCATCAAATGACTAAATCTTTCTAGTGAGAGATTAATTTCTTCTGCGTTGTGCTGTGTGTGGTACTTATTGTGGAGAATTTGTAAGAGTTGATATTTTAGTTGACTGACAAGTCTCTCGATGTATTTAACAACTTTAATTATACTTGTCATTTCAAAATGAGTGAAAAAATGTACAAAACCAACAGAAATATGTCAGTTGGTTATTAGTTACAACAAAGTCTTTCTTTTATCTCTCTTCTTTCAGGTGGAAATCATCCTTTCTGTTAAACAGGGAACCAGTTCAAAAACTTGAGACCCATCACTGTCTTCAGGGTTTTTAATTACTCTTCTGACTTTTTCTCTTTCTTTTGGACTGTCTCTGTGTTAGATGACTTCTGAGTTTTTAGAGTTCCTCTTTGCCTTGCTGTCAGCACGCAGCATCTTTCCTTTATCATGCCATACAATTCAGATCTCTGTTTGATTGTCTCGTTTTGGTGCCATACTTGCTCAGCAAAGGTGGCCCTTCTTTGTGAGGGAGATGTGCCTTGTCATCATGAGGAAAGGGAGGGAAGAATGAACAGTGGGACTTAGGAGCAAGGAAGCAAACTGGAGAAAGTGTGCAGGAATTGGTGGATATGTTACTTGCTAGCTAAAAAGTGAACCTCGGGCCCCACGAGAACTTGTTAAACATATTGCCATGTTATAAATTAACTTTCTTTAAAGGCTATACTTTCCTTTCCCCCTCTACTTGTGTCCCAGTCTTTCTTGTGTGAGTTCTATCTTTACTCCTCTACTTCACTTAAAGGTTTCTGTGAAATGTAGATGTCTTAAAGGGTTTCCTTTTGGCTTGGCATGGTGCTTGGAGGTTCCTTCTGTGAGTACCGGAGGTTTGGATCTAGTATCAAAGGGTTTAAAGCTAATGATTTTAAGTATGGTTGAATTTTATTGCTCCTCTGGTGGGCTAAAACCTTCAGCAACTCTTTGACCTTTTCCCAGTCAATCCAATTCCATCTAATACTCTGTGACTAATATGGTGGATATTTAATCTACTTTGCTGCTGAAATTACTTTTAGAGCCATTTTTTTTTTTGGTTAAATCTTCCTCTTTAGAGAAATTGCTGACTGTAAGCTCTAAATATGTTGCTCACTACAACATAGGTTTTTAAAGAAAAAGCTTTTATTTTAGAAAAAAATATTAAAAGATGTAATTTCTTTTTATAACATAAATGAAATGAAGAGGTATAATTATATTATGAAAGTAAAAGCCAGGTTAAAATGAAAAATTGACAGAAACCCTTCTCATCATGCTGCTAATATAGATATTGTGATGAATAACTACACCTTAGCCAAATGTTTCCTGTAATATAGTTAAGCTTTGAGGATGCAATTAAAGTTTCTAAAGACAGTATTTCGACCCTCTAGACAGTGCTTACTAAGTTAAAATCTGGAACATGTACCTTGTCCTATAAGTAGTACCAAGAAGTTGTACTGAGTTTTGTTTATACCATATTTTTTTTTTCTTAAGAATTGACCAAGCTGAACACTTGAGGCCACAGTCAGAAATTTACCATAGTGCCTGAGATACTTGGATGCTTTTCTCTGTTTTCATCTCTTAAGACAACCAGATTGCAAGGATTCTGCCCTCTGCAAACATGAGCAGAAGGGATTTGCTTATCTGATTTATGTGAGGACCCACCAAATTGGGTGATGGATAATCTCTCCATCCAGAATCCTGTGCCTTATAATTTAGTCATGGGCATAGACGCATTGATTTCAATGGGCTTGAGTAATTTGAATTTAATGGAATTATTTATATGCCTGAAATGAAGCATTTAGGCAACGTTTTGCAGGATTGTGGTATTAACCTTTTCCATATGTAACCTCTTTACGTGTACCATCTGGCATTGTATCAGGTGAAGAGATAGAGTGTAAGTCTCAACTTTCTGTCTGAATTCAGAGCAGGCTGATAGAACAGCAAGGGTGCTATGAAATGAGATTTTTGGTCATAGTCTACCTATGAAAAAAGATATACTTACTATACCTGTGAAAGCTGAACATTCTCATGCAAAGAGTGAATGGAAAGAAGGATCTGAATTCTCTTGCCTGTGTGTAACTTCAGAAATATTATTGGTGCAATAATGCGAGGCTAAATTAAGGGTGGAAGAAAGAACAAATCTAACTCTTCAAAGAGTGAATCTTAAAGCAATCAGAGAATAGAAGCAATAGGTGAAAATGGAGAGAAGATGAACCATCAGGCTAAGTAGTTTTAGTTATGGTTTGATTAGCCTGTGGAAAGGAATGTGTGGTCTGCAGGAGCTGAGAACTAGACTTGATCTAGCTCAGTTGTCCTGTCTTCCTAAAAGTTACATCAAAGGATGAGATGCAGTAAAGTAACAGTAATGGAAAGGACTGTGTTCTACTACTCTTGCAAGTAAGTGAAGGGCTTCAGTCTTTATAGCTGTCCATATGGCAAATTTCACATGCACTAAAATTAAGAGAGGGGTGAGGTGACCCAACCCACACGAAAGAAACATCCGTCTTGCTTTGGATGGAAGAATGTGTTGAGGGAGTTAGTGGAGAACCTGGGGGCATTCTGTGATGTAGTCTTTCTGAAATAGGGACCCTGGCTCACAGGAGCAGGAGGCAGGCTTATGATGTGTTTAGAGCATATTCTGTATTGGGAATACCTAGGCTCTGTTCTGAGATCTGTGGATTTCCTTGAGGAAAAACTCCCAGTAACAGCATTTAGCTGCTGCCATGAATACCAGCTACTACCAGAGAGCATGCAGATATAACACAAATTTACTGTATGGGCCAAGAGATGATGCTTGATATTGAGGTGAAGATCATGAGATAGTGTGGAAGAAGGCTAGCCTGTAGACCATGAAAGCCATAGCTCAATTCTTCCATCTCTAAAACGAGATTAACCATACAGAACCACAATACCACTTTTTGATGCTTAGTACACTGATATTTTACAGGAGTTTAGAAGTTGTAGAAATTCAGCATTACTTTTTCACCTGTTTTATATACAATTGATGCCTTGGGCATATATTGCATATAAAAAAGCAAAAACATGTCAGTATGTTTATACACCTTCTCTTTTTGTCCACTGAATAGAACTGTAATTGATGGATCACAAATAATATATTAAATTTCTTGAACACATGGATAAAATAAGCCTATGTGAAAACCACCATGTGCAGTTAATTTATAGACAAATATATTTGGAGCAGGTACAAACAAAGGTGTAAAGTACTATGTTTTAACAGATTTTCATGCCATATGCATTTGCTTTTATTGCCTGAAGAAAAAAAAATATGCACTAGATATCTTTAACAAAAATTGATGTTCAAATACCTTTTGAAAATGATCTCCCTTTTAATTGCAGGAACGCTACTCTTCATGGGTTATTACTATGCTTAACTGTTTTAAGTATTTTTTAGATTATTTTAATAAATTAATGGTTTTTTGCCACTTAAATGAAATTAAGAAAGCAAATTAGGAACAAAAAATCCTGACCTTTGACATTCTTTCTAGTATTTATTGCATATCTTTGGAAATGACCTAATTTTAGCAATTCACGTGAAAACAGTGGTCAGATCTCGTCATTTCAAATTAAGTCTGACAGCTCAGAAGTTAAACCAGTTTAGCTTGTTTTAACAGCTACACTTCAGTGGTTCTGGGTTATTAAACTCTTTGGGAAACCTTCCACACTTTATTAGGGAAAGGAAATTTATATAGTGGAAAGAAGAAAAACATATGTAATTGCCAACATATACATAGTGACTCTGGTAATAACATCAGTTTATACAGAATCTTGGTATCCAGCACAAAACTCTACATATGTATGGTTTTGTGTGAAAGAAAGATATATTGGCATGATGAACAACTTCCCCTAAAGCTATCATCAAGGCAACGTGAGTGACTGTTCATTAACTCATTTGGGAGGCTAAATTCAGCAAGGTGAATTTTTTTCCAGAGCATTACTTCTTCAGACAGAGCTCTGTACTCAGATACGTATATTAAATTTGGTCAGGCTTGCACCTAAATATGAACATTGTTTGCCCATCACTCAGCTCCCATGGTAAACCCGTAGAAGATTTTGAGTGAAGGTTCATCATGTTTTCTGTCCTAGCTCCTATGTCATGACACCTCCTTTGAAGGCTCTAGGCATGTTCAGTCAGTGGGATGCTATGTATCTGTCAGGCTCATAGCTGTTCAGAGAACAGAAGAGTATCTTGCTCACCAGATAAACTATTGGGTATTGCATCCACTTAAGCACAGATACAGGTCAGCTCAAATCTTAGACTGAGGACCTTAAAGGCAGGGTACAGAAGGAAAGAACCTGCAGGCATGGTGGACTCAGAAAAGAATGGTTTCTGAAACCAAAAGTCTGGGAGGCTGGGTCGAGGAGGGCAGAGCCTGAAATCAGATTTCATTGCATTAGGCTACAGAGACACTTCCTTATCACAGATGCTGCAGAGTTGAACAAGCAGTGGTGGTTCCACTGCCTTGACTTACCATAGAGGGTCTAGACCTGTGGGGTGGAACAGTGTGAAGTGGTATGAAGTTTCTGCTGCGGCCTACTGTTTGTGCTGGATACAGTGAGACGTGTCCTGTTGCCACCCCATAGCAGAATCTTCTGTTTAGATTCAGGCAGCAGCTATATCTATCTTGAAGGCCCAGTCTGCTATCTTCTTCCTACGTCAGTGTTTATACATCAAGGTCAGGCTAATGCTTAAATTTTCTGGACTATCTATTTAGATTAAGGATTTTTCAGATCTTTTGCCTACAGAGCAGGTTTTGCAAAATGTTGGCAATTTATTCTAAATCTTTCTGGGAAACTCTCTTAATTTTCCATATCAAGAATTGTGGTAATGACTAAATATCACCACTATATACATTGCTAATTCTCCCTCCTTACCTTTCTGTCTATCCTAGTTTATACATCCAAGAATTATGAGCAAATTTGAGTCACAGCTGGTAATTTACCAATACTCTTATCTACTCTTGAAAATTTTTGAATACAGACCTGTTCTATTTCCTTCTGGTTTGTTGATGTGTGCACTCGGCAGTAGTAGATCAAGACAGATTCTGTAAGCCACAGGAGATGTTTTTTTTTTTTTTTTTTGACTGATTTCTTATTGACAACATGTTGAGACCCATCACCCAGTTTTTAATCCCTTTAACATATGCACAATTGGTTTTAATAAAAATATCATGTAGTACTGATTGTCTGTGCGTTATCAACAAAATGTGCAGCCCAAAATATCTGTGTCAAGTCTGTTTGCCAATGCTTATTTTCAGTATGTTCACTGGCTAGCATAAGGCCAGCGTCCTTACCCTGAAGGAGGTGTTTTAAGGGCTGGAAAAATATTTAAAAGTGACAATAACTGATAATATTCACCGGTTGAAGATAAGTAGGAACATATTTGCTGTGCTTCGTAGACTAGGTACATACCAGGGTTTCAATAAGTGTTCAAACAGATGCTTAGTTGTCTTTTCATTATCCCTCATGAGTTATTACTTTGTGTAAGACTAATGCAGAGCAGTGACTTAAGTGCTGATAAGCAACTTTTGGAGAGGCTTTGCTGTAGTGGTGCAAGATGCTGTTGTCTACCTGGTTCTTCTCCCAGTAGTTACTGACTGCATAGTAAAGTTGGAGGACTTCAGTGAATACCTGATAGTTAACTGATTTAGCACAAAACCCCAGTTTTGCTTGAAAGTTAATGTCTGACTATTGACATCAATGAAAGTGGATTCTGTGAAAAGCAGCGTGGACCTTTTCTTTTCCGCCTTTCTCTTGGGGCAGCTCCGGCAGAGGTGTTTTCTTCCTGATCCACCACAGCTGGATTCACTAGAGCTGTCAACACCTTTATACTATGAACTGGAAACTAAGCATGTTCATGGGCTAAACATGTTCAGCAACCCCAACGTCATGCATGACCTCTGTTGCACTGCAGTAAATGATGCTTGCTCTCCCATTCAATCAAGATAATCTATGAACTAAATGACAGTAATTTTCATTAAAGCACCCCTAGAAAAGCAGGAGTGCATGTGAGCATATGCTTTGAAAACTTTGGATGATACATTTTCTTTCTTTCTTTGATCTATCTGAAATAAATGGAACACATTAGTGCTATTTAACTTTCCCTGTAACCGTCAAAATGGAAAGAAGCTGACTGTAGTGTTTACTTTTTTTTTTTAAGGGACAAGAATGAAAAGAACAAATCTCTGCTGCCATGGTCATCATAGTTTATTTTCAGTAAAATTAATATTGAATGCTCAGTATTTGAAACTTTCTATACAGGTGGGCAGTGTGAGCCTGATTGTAAGAGATCATTTGAAGTCATTCATGTATAGGCTAATTAGGAGAAGAGAGAAGAAAGGCCCTGGTACTTACATGTCAGGGGCTAGTGTTATTACAAAAGCTGGTTGGAAAACCACACGTGATGATGTGTGGCTTCAGTACTTAGGCAGATGTTGAGAAAGTAATGTAATCAAAGGGTGAATGAAGATAATTTCTGGGCTGTTCTGGGATTTGGACTGGTGAAGGTAACTGGAGTAAGTTTTTTAATCTCTAGTTAGCAAAGGAAGAGGCAGAAGGCTGTTAGCATATAACTCATGAAAATCTATGGAGAGGTACAATGATACCAGTGGATCAGGACATCCATTCTGGAATGGTGTTTGCTCTGCAGAGGATAAAATTCCAAGATTATGTTGAATTAATTTGGAGAAAAAGTTGGAAAGGACTGTCCCAGAGCATGGCCTACAAAAGAAATAAGTGAAGCAGCCAGAATATTCACTTATATATGTATGGAAATGAAATAAAATAGTGAAACTGTGCTTTACTTTAGAAACACTTCTACAAGTCCTGTGTTTAGTTTAAAAAAAAAAAAAAAAAAAAAAGAGTGACCAGATTTGTGAAAATGTATTCAATCCTTTTTCCTCTTTGGCAGATGAGAAGACAATTTTCAGACTTAGAATGATGAGTCCTGGAGGTTTGCACTTATGGTTGTTTCTCTTCAGAGTAGTTTAAAATGATTGCCTGAGAAAAGTTAATGCAATTAGGCTCACAGTGTACTTCCAGGTTTACCCTAGACCTTTTGCTTAGAAAAATAAGTTGACACAGATTTCCTCTTCTCAGGCTTCAAATGTAGGAATCTTTTTATCATGACTGATATCACTCAATTCTTTTCTCCATTTGGGCATCCAGCAAAGATTAAAGATGAACTTTTTATTAAGGAAGTAGTAATTTTCTAACCCTTGTGGCTAATTCTTTCCTCTAAGGGCAAAAAGGCAAAATTTTGCGAGGAAGTTGATGTGCTATTTGTTTGTATATGTATACGTATTTTTCTCAGGGACTGACTATCTGGCATCCACTAGCCACAAACTGACACAAGTGTCTGATATATTGCTGTCTATGTGTTTAGGTAGATATAGGTGTACATGTGTAACAGTACATGCACAGTCTCAGTGTGTCACCGCTTAAAAAGGATCTTTCAAAGGATATATTCATCCTATGGACCTATGCACCTGTACTTTGGCACATGTGAATCTGAGTTGGGAAACTGAAGCTTATCTTGCAAAATGAAGCATACTTGAAATATATAGGAAAATATTTGAGTTATCTGTCATTCAGACATGAGAATGGCTTTTCTGAATTTGTCTGGGTTTTTAAATGAATGTACCATTAGGCTTACAATGGTGGTGGGAAAAGCATTAAAAGAAAGTTGTATCAGGAAGTCAGTGGGAAATGCTGATCACTTCTAACACAGGAGCCAATGCACTAGATAAAAACAGGGATATAATCAAGGCACTATAACAGCATCATGATCATTGTCTTTGAAAACATGATGGGTCTTTGCCTGTAATGTAAGCCCAAAATTGGACTATGCTACTGAGACTGAGATAATGGCAAGTAGGAAAAAAAAAAGGACGTGAAGTGTTTTTGAGTGCCAAATTATCCCCTCCTGAGCTTGATCAAATGCCCATTGTAACCAGTGCAGATATGCATTGACTTTGGTAGGTACTGGATCAGGCTCTGTAATTGAGGTTTTTCCTGTTGGTTGTACTGTTTATTTTATTAGGCTGCTGCCAGAGTGACCTTGAGAGCTACCTAAAGTCAAAGTCTGATTACCTTTATGACTTTTCTCTTATTTTGTGTTTTAGGTGAGGTAAGAAAATCTTGAAAGCTTAAATCACAAATCAGTCATAAGCAGGGGGAGAAGAAATGGCACAAAATAGTCTCCTCCTCCCAAAATGGGAAAAGAAAGAACACTTAAAAATCCATGTAGATACATGAAGGACTAGAGCAAGTTTGAAGTGATAAACAAAATGGAATACATAAGATCTCCTAGATAGGCTATCATATAGTACAGAGTTTCCTATATGGTAGTAGTAGCTCTGTAGTAGTGGTACATGTAATCACTAAAACTGCAACAGGGAGACTAAATTTCAAGTCTGCTGAAGGGCCTCCACAGTCTGGGCAATCTGTTAAAGGACTGTACGTAATGAATGTTATCCCTCTCTGAAGCAGAGTGCTTAAAACTAATTTTTACTCTCTGTTCCCTCCAACTGAAGTTGTCAAGTTGGTGCCAAGACAGACAAGTTTATAATATATATTATGTACCTTGGAAGTTGGTGGATGCTAGTTCCACTCAATTTAACTGTGTTGCTTTTGAGGACAATTTGTTCTGACCTGGACTGTGAAGCCTGTATATGAATCAACTGTTTTAAATATGTCACCAAAAGAGCTTATGTGAATTATTTTCTCTCTTAATTCAAGCAACTCCAGAGGGGGTGGGTGAGAGAACATGATTACACAGAACCAGTTAATGAGATGATGGTTCACCTACTGGTTGATTTCCTTTCTCTAACTTAGCTGAAGAAATATCTTATGTTTAAATTACTTGGCTTGGACCCAAGAGAGGTGAGATTGATTTTTGTGGATATTTTTCAGCCTTTCTATAAGACTTTAGGCAGATCACCTCTCTTTGCTGTCTTTTTGTGTGTGTGTGTGTGTAAAAAGAGGATATCTAACTTTCTTGAGCTTGTAGCTTCAATGCTGTCAAAAAGTGTGAAGAATTAACGAAGTAGAATAAGATCATCATTTGAAAGATGCACTTTGATTTCAGGTTCAGATGCAATTGTCTATGCATGTGTATCCAGCACCTTCCATTTTAACTATAAAATCTACATAGGTAATTTGTACAAGAGCTATGAAATGCATGTGACAACGCAAGTCATATGGCACTCTTGTCCCTGCCTGGATAAGCTAAGTCTTAAATTTAAAGGAAAGATGTTTTAATATCCTACTCCCAGGAAAATTAAGAGAACTTTAAACAGTTACAGTTCTTTCTGCATAGATTTTTATAGGAATATTACTGATAAGTTGGTGAGTAAGGCTGTATTAATTTAATTTCTTTTGTACTAGGCAATTCTCTATAATTTTATTTGACAGCTGTGAGGTTGGATACTACTCTGATTTATCTGAAAGCTTTGGAGCTCCAGTAAGGTATCTAAATACTTAATTCAGAGTATGGTACAGAGAATTGTACTGGCAGGCAAGGAAAGCAAGCCCATATTTTATATTTTAATCTGTGTGTAGGGATGTGTTTTACAAATGAGTAAAAGCCGTTTGCTAAGTCACCATCCTCATACCAACAGCTATTAGATTAAAATGCAAAGCCTAACTTGCACAAATTTGCTATGCAAGTTGTACCTATGAGGTGCTTGGTGTATCCTGTTCTTGGAAAGGAAACAGCCAATCCATCTAAAAGCAAGAAAACAACAAAAAGTCATTAGTTGTGTTTTGTGACCTCTGAGGCACAATCAGACGTTGTCTGGAGTTACTTGTGCAGCGTTATAAAGAGGTACCTTGCAGAGAATACAAATACAAACCACTCCGGTCACAAATAGTTATGCCAATTCTGATTGTACTGAGGTTTTTCTGTTACGTGTCCTCCAAGGTACAGCAAAAAGAATTCTGCCATTTTAATGAATGTTTCTGGTGTGTGGAGAAAGATGATATAGTCAAGCATAGGTCATCTATAGCCTGTAGTATCAGCTGTAGCATACATGCCATTATATCATAATGCCATTTTATCCCTCATGATCTTTGATCAGTGCTAATGATCAAAGTTTGCGTAGCAGCCAAAAGAATCATGAGACAGTAGATATTTATAGCTTATGGCCAATTCTGATTACTCTATAGCAGCTTTCCCCATGTTCTGTGGCTTGATTGATGTCATTGGCATGCTTCAGCATTCAGAATATATCAAATAAATTTGCTATGCTTTGAACATGAAAGGGAAGTAAAACACTGATAATTTAAGAAACCAGAAAAGTGGGGGAGATGAGATACACAGTGCTGCATGTCCTTTGGCAACTAACGCCACACAACGCTTAGCAATACAGAGCTTGCATGCAAATTGCTAAGCATCCCCTTTAATGCAAAGCTTTACTTCCACTGTAAGAGTGTTGCTATTCAAAGGGGCTGATAAATGAAATCTGAACTGCATTTGCTGCAGTGGAGAGGAGGACAGGAGCAAGAGACAGCTGTTTGGGGTGACTGCTTTACAAGCGGAAGCTTTTCAGTTCCATCAATCAGACAATGTGAAAGGCCCAAATCCAAAGACACCAGCATCCCACCCCCTTTGATCCTGATCCTAATAGTGTGCCAGTCACCGATGGAAATGCATTACAAAGTGAGAATGGTCCATTTTCTTCCTTCCTTTTCCAAGAGTCTGTATTTATCAGATTTAACTAGTTAATGATTCTGCTCGCTCTCTTCTGTGTGCCACGAGGAATCTCACTGCAGAGGTGACAATTGTTTGTAGTGAATGGGCAGTTAAAATGTAAGCAATCCATGGGATCTGTAGGAGCTGTTTTGCGGGGCTTAGTGCAAAGGGTTAAGCATCGACTCGCTTCAAAATCGATAGTGAAATTATACCTACATTTTCCTCATTGAGGCAGTATTTGGTTGAGACCTGAGAGGCCATGCCTTGGATATATGGATAGCATATTGATTGTAGTTGTGATGGCCTCACGCTGAAGCTGCAGCTCTGGTTTTAGGAAATGTGTGTTCTGTGTCTATACCTCCTGCAGCCTTTGTGTGTCTATTGGTGCCCTGCTGGTAATGAACCTGAAGTTGCCCACCAAACAAGGTGTTCCTACCTGTGAGTCTGTGAACACAGTTGCAGCATGTCTTCCAGCTCACGTGGCAGCTTGTCTGCCTGAATGCATCAGTGATGTCACCACATATGAAATACCTGTGATGGAGCTTAGGTGGACAAACAGGGGGCTGTGGGGAATGAAACATGCCATGCTCATGGGTATGCCAGAAAATGCTCTGAGCAATATAAACTACATGGTCTTGGGTCCATTAGAATTTTGTGTTGTAAGCTTCTTGTCTGCAAAATGGGGGTTACAAAATATTCCTTTGTCTGTCATGTCTACAGAAGCTTTTTTTTTTTACACTTGTATATACCTAGTACCTTGCCCAAGGGCTCTATTCCAGGTCCTACAATATGAAAATAATATTTCTGTTTGTTGTGGAGAAGTGCTTGCAAGACCTGTCCCTTCGTCTGTAAAACCCCGTCTCGTTTTTCTTCCAGCGTGTAACATCTTATCAGGTTTTCTTACAGATTTGTAGACATGAATATTTGCAGGGTAATAAAGAAATGGGCAGCACACTTGGGTGATCTCTTCTGCTTTTTCTTCTTTAAAAGCAATTTTCATGGCAGTGAGTGTGATAACAATAGAGTTAAGCTATGTCATTAATTTCCATACATGGTAGATGGAGAATGTTAAATTCTAGGCACCTGAGTGGATCATCAAACTCTTCTACCACATAATGACTCTAAATAATCATATTCATCATAATTAGTACCGTTAATAATGTTAAAAATAAACACTTGTACCTCAGACCATTAGTAATAGTAATCTTGTCATCGTCCATGAAAATTACTAGACCCAGTTATTTTTCACAGTGGGGAGCAGATATGAGATATATAATTAAAATATCAATTACATATTTGATAGAGCTTTGACTATCATTACTATATTACCATTGGCCTCATTATTATACTTTCAATATGTTACCTTGTATATATTGTGTTTAATAAAGTGTTAAAAAGTGGCTTTGGGTTTCCAAGATCAATATATGTTAGAAAGAAAAATGTATATGAATCCAGAGGTAGGGAAGAAATGGGATTCAAACTGTGGTTAAATGAATTTCTGTCACTCAACCCTGTGCTAAGAGGTGACACAAAGTTGACACAAAGCTAATCCTAGTCATAAATCCCCAAAATAGAATTTAAGTGATACTTAGGTGATATTTAATGGTTATTTTTACCTGAATAGATTAAATGAGTGCTAGTTAGCTGAATGGGAGGAATGAACTTGAGAAAAGAACAGTGTATTCTAAAGTTTTCCACTCTCAAGTTTTTCCTGTTAACCTAAGCAGGAGTTCTTTTAATGTACGGAAGGGTAGGTAATGTTTTTTATGCATGCTAAACTGAATTAGCATAAGCAAGGGGCAGGTGTAATTTAAGGATAAATAATGGTGACACAGCACATTTTATTAAAAATGATGGTGCATTTAATATTGAAAAATCCTTTGTCAGGAGTTTTTCTTGTTTCCATGGTGGTTAATCATTCTTTTATTCCTTACCTGTCTGTAATGGAGTTTTGCAGGATTAAGCTTGTTGCCATTATTTGAAAATGGTGTTGTAATTTTTCTGTAATAAGCTAATGTTTCATGTTGTTTCAGATCAGGACATTTCTAAAAGTAAATGCTTTAGAAATAAAACGCAGACCCCACTATGATGTTTGTATCCTTAATCCTGAAGGATTTTGAAGAGTTCTTCAAGATGCTGGTCTTGCTGTCTGCTCCAATTCCCTGCTTAGCAACATTCAGTGGGTTTCTTGGTTATCTTTTTAGAAATGGAAAGTCTCTGGAGCTGAGGACTGTTGCTTTACTTTCACTATGGGAAAGGACAAGAACTCGTTTTTCCCTTTTTTTTTTTTTTAAAGTGTTTTTTCAAGGCTTTTGTTTTACTGTTGCTTTAAAACAGTGTGTGTGTATATATATACATATATAAAAACCCAGTTTTCAGATTTTTTCTAGCTACTGCTGTCAAGGCTTCTATTAATTTTTTTGTTAGTATTTTCTTAAAGAAACTTTCATGTACATTTATCCCAAAATACTTCCAGACCTTCTAAAGCTTAAAGAATAATTAAATAACAAAGTTACTAAACAGTATCTTCCCATGAAGACAGCATTCAAGCAGCCACCTTTTATCACTTGCCCATTAACATCTCTAAAGGTATAATATGGTGGAACTTTTTGTCCTTCTCCTGAGTAGTCAGGTTTCCTACTCAACCTGAGTCTCCTCTAATGTACAGCTTTGCACACAGGGAAAGTAATTTCTTTCAAAACTAGGCAGCAATAATAAAACCTTATCATCTGCTTCACACCAGATATTATGAGTGTGGTTGTAAATAAAACCTTATCACCTGCTTTCACCCTGATAGCATAAGCAGTGGTCGCACTAGGAGTTCTTTTTGGTTCGACCCACTTTACTGGCTTTATTTAGTGAGACAGGCTATGGCTGCTTTCCCCCTCAACACATCTGATATTTTACAAGGTTTTGGGGAGAGGATGCTTTGAATTCTAAAAGAATCTAGAGCACTTCTTTTAATAGTGTGGGATATCTTCTCTGGTAAACCATTAACTGAGTCATAACATAGTCAGTGTAGGGTAGTCAAATGAGGACAGTCAATAGAAGTGCAAGTGCCTGACTGTCCACAAAGTAATGAAACTCTTTCAACAGATTGGGAAAGCAGCTGATTAATAAACTTTGCCAAAATGCTATTTTGAATGCTTTCTGTGCTATAGATTACTCTCAGACTAAAAATGCCTCATGGATTTTTTTCAGTGTTATTATTGAGGCTTTTAATAATTTTTACATTTACCCAAAGCTACTCAAGTATGACATCCAGTGGCAGGGTTTCAGAGTTTAGGACACGAACAAGTTCTGTCATCAAATGGAATTTTCCTTGTAGAAATGAGATGTTTATTCTTAGTAAAATGAAGATAATCTCTTCCAGATTTCAGAGCTGGCATTGACTGAAGGCCTGGACTTTTGGGGCGGCTCATGAACCTAACAAAACCTCTATGAAAAATTCAACTCTTCATTAGGTTCTCCTTGTCACTAAGGCTTATTATAGCTGCTTACTTGGGATTAGGACAGACATAATGTGTTTAATATGTTATTAAACTAGTTAGACTTACATTAATTTTGTTCCTGTTTATGCTAGTGAGTGTATCAGGGAAAAAGCTGAGTTGTTCTCTATGTACATGATTTTGTTTTGTTTAAATAAGTTTGGTAGCAGATTTTTGTTATGATGTCTAAGGCATAATTTGGCATTTTAAAAATTAATGTAAAGGTTATTACATAATTCCCATCTTCCCTGAAAAAAAAGGAAACTTCATTTTACTGCATCCCTTGATACTCTGAGATATAGCCGCTTAATAAAGGAGTTTACTTGGATCATTTATTGATTCCTCACAAATGGTACTGTGGTAATGTGTAAGAATAGCAACAGCATATATTAAACCATCTTTATAATCAGAATAATAATGAAGAGCCTGTAGATATGAGAATCCCAAAGTTTTCCCAATGCTTTAATAAGTACTGAGCTACCGTTACAATTCCTGAATTATTCAGAGCTATAATTTGGAGACATGAGGCTTTAGTATGCTGTAGATGTAGCATTAAGGCTTCCAGGGTCATGGTAGATATTAAAAATTGTTATGGAGAGATCTAGATTGCTAATCACACAATGGCAGGAATGTTGTGTAGTGCCCTAGAATTACAAATAATTTAACAGCATCCAACTAGTGCTAAGTCCCTTCCCTCCCATTCCCCAAAACACAGGATGTACAGCAATGCTTCTGTGAGAATAATGAGGTGCAAAATGTCCTCAAGTGTATGTCTCAAGAATCCTATAAGCAGTGGAATAAGAGGAGCAGAGCACATACAGGGGGAAAAAAGCCTCCTCGTGGACTAGCATGACAGTAGCTAACCACTTACAGCGAAGTTATAATTTTGCCACGAGAGTGGAGAAGTCAAGGTTTCACAAGGAAAAATAATCTATTTACAGAAAAATATTATGCTTTTTATTTGATAGAAAAAGTAATTATTGCAAAGGGACCCATGGAAGATCTTGAAGACAGTCACCCTCCTTTTAATAAGTGCTTGTGGCAGCTAAGTGGGGATCAGGAGTATTCTTTATCAGGTTTGCATTCAAGTAGTACTAAATATATGCAGGTAGGAATTAAATAGTATCTGAGTTTAATTAAAATTATAAAAAAAAGGGGGGAGAAGAATGGTTGGTAGACTGCTCGACTGCATTTTAACCAGTAACCTCAGACCCTAATTAGAAATGCTTTTCATATCTCCTCCATGCAAGGGCTTAATCTGACGTGAGTCTGTGAGCGAGGGCTTGGGGGACCAGTGTTAATTCTGCATTCGATCTTGGTTTGTATGGAGGCAGGCAATGCTGATTGACCGAGTTGCAGCACAGATCCCATGACCTTGCTGGGATTTTCATGTGAGGTGTTAATTGAGAGGGTGGGTTAATCTTTGAGCATCATTGTCCCCGAGCTGAGGACAAAGTTTGTGCTCTCTGTTTCCTTGCTCAACAGTATATTTGATCTCTACCTCCCCCCCTTTATGACAGTTTGGCAAGCCTGCAGAAAATTTGCTCTTGATAAATTTATTGGTGGAGGATTATCTCTTGCTGGTTTTGTTTGATTTTTTTTTTAATTTTTTTTTTTATGATCTTGTTTTGGAGAAAGAGTGGTTAACTGGGATGAAAACCAATATATCCTTCTCCTCACTGTCCCCCCTCCCAGTCCACTCCAATAAGACTATCATATCGGGTGGGGGGGGAGTGACATCTTGAGATTAATTATACTGAAGAAAACTACAAGGCATGATTTCAAAGTTATTTCATCTGAGTGCTGGGAAAATATAAGATCTTTTTATTGCTCCTGAGTGGAGCCTAAAATAATTACAAAACCAAAGAGATATGACAGGGGACAGAGCATTTATAATAATATACAGGTTAGAGTTTTCATCCTGGAAAGCCTCATAGTTTTGATTTTTTTATAAATAATGAATGGCTTTTTTTTTTTTTTTTTCCTTCTTCTCCACTTTGTGTGTTGTTTTACAGGCCTGTCATTTCCAGCATAAGGAGTGAATTTTTACTCTGGGCAGGACTAATGTATACTGGCTGACCTTAAATATGACTCCCAAGTGAGCAGGATGGTAGTTAAAAGTGGCAGAAGCAATGGAGCTTGCACAGCAAGTGCCATGAACCAACAGTGATAGAAAGGCACCAATGCTAGCTGTCCTTGACAGACAAAGGATTGCTCTTACTTGTTTTCTTGCATCAGCTGTAGATGAATTTAAACCAAGACTCCTTTTGGAGCATTTTTGTAGAGTACAAGCAACTGTGCTCAGCCTTCTGCCAGACCCACCTCCTTTTCCAGGAAGGATGGAGACTGTCCTCTGAGCAGTGGGAGATGCTGGGATGGCTTTGACCCCCTGAGGAAAGAATGGGAGTTTAGATCTGGTAGGGTGCCTGTGAAATACATCCAGGAAAAAATGGGCTGCCATGGTTTTTACATGCCTGTCTCTGTGGTTGTGTGAGCTTTATGAGGTTGTTTCCACCCGAGTGGTACCCTTGTCTGTGCCAGTAATTCCAGAGGAGTTCTGTGGTGGGGGAGATGTTTCTGTGCAGTACCATAAGAGAAAGTGTCATGCCTTGATGCCACTAAGTTGTGATTCAATGAAGACCTGGCCTCACAACTTCCAAGTTTTCTTAAATAATTCTGTGGCAAAATCACAATCCTTAGGAAATTGCCCTTTATAGAGACATTGGGAATTTATTTATTTATTTTTTCAGGAAATGGCACCACATGACTGGACAGCAACTTAAATAAGCAAGAATTTAATGGCTTTCTTGGCTGGTTGGAAAGCTATAGGTCAGCTCATGGATTTATATCCCTGTATAGGTTCCAGTTCCAGAGAGTTTCTTGTAGCAGTAGTCAGCAGTCTTCTGAGGCTGCTACACCAGATTGTATTTTTCTTTTTTTAAAGTTTAAGAATATTGATAGAAACTCAGTGGGAGCTAGGAAATGCTGGCGCTCACTTCGGCGTCTATATCTTGCTTCGAAACGAAGCGTTGGAGCCCAGCTCGCCTGAGCCTGGGATTCACTGAGAGCCAGGAGCTGGGAGAGCTTTGCTTCTCACAGTCATCCCTCAAGATGCTCTGACTATGCGATCCTGGCCTTGCCCCTGCTTGTGCTATTAAAATCCACCCACAGGTTATCTGTAATTGCTGACCACTATCTTAAGCCACCCTGCAGTCTTTGAGGAAAATTAATTTTGGAGTTGTGAAAAAGACAGAAATTTCATTTCACAGAGGATTTGGAGAGTTTGAAATCTGGCTTCTGTTCATACTGGAATGAAATGTGACATTTTCAAATTCTTGGCAGAGGAAATTTCTGAAAAAAGCTGCCTTTCAGATTGATCAAAATGGTTCATTCTCAGTTGGACTTGCTTGATTTCATAATCTACCGGGGAGGGGGGGGGGAAGAAGAAATAAAAGTAATTTCAAAATGAAAAATCTAAAAGGTCCAAATAAATCCCTCCCAAAACTGAAGGCAAATTGGTGTGATTCATAAACCTGTTTCTTTAGTTTTATGAATCCACATGTTCTAATACAAAGGGAGGCCACTGATGTTTTTATTTTTATATACAAATGCTCCCAGATTATTCCTTAATTGCTTATGAAGGGAGTACTAAAATGAAGCTGGCTTCTTGGGATTTGTATTGATTTCCAGGATTTGATGAATTTCAGTAAAATGTGTATTTATGGCCTGATCATTTTGCATAAGAGGTGAGAATTACTTCTGAAGTCTGTAGAAAAACAACTTATACGGGCTACAGAAATGTAGCCTGCTGCTTGTGTTAATTGTGGATAGTTATTGAAAGGATATCCTTAATCTTTAGGATAATACTAATTTTAAAGGTTTTACAATAGTAATAGCTGTTTTTAACACTATGATTAACTTCTGTCTAAAGGTAACTGCATTATTTTTAAGATTTTTGGCTTGCTATAGAATATATAAACAAGAGTTTCTGAAATACATTTGGTAAAACTGAGATTCTCAATGAGTTAAGATGCTTCCCTACGCGAGATTCAGGCTTATGCCCTTATTCATTGGGAAAAGGAAAACTGAGCTATTTTTCCCCTCTTGCTCTTACCTGTGGCTGCTGAAAGACTCTGTTTATGCTTTGGGGTAATTAGGTGCATTTTTGAAGATGATAGAAGGAAGAATGAGGACAATTAGGAACAAGGTGTAAGATATTTTTCCCTTTTCAAGCCACAGAGACGCTATGGAAGAAACCAACAGCCTGGTGTCCTGTTCAGGCACAACAAGGTACAGGAAAACCTGAAAGCATGCAAGACTTCAAAGTTGGAGGCTGAGGTAGAGTAACAACAAGGGTCAGAATGGGTACATGCCCCAGTAGAAGAGCTCCAGGCTCTGTGTAGGTCCCAATGATCTGTTGTATTCTTTTGCATAGAAGAATAATTCTCCTTTGCAGTTGGTGAAATTAAGTGACAGAGTGACCTGCAGCTTGAAGCTTTTTCTGTGGATGCTGTATCTCTGTATGAACATTTGGGTTTTGTGTAGTCAGAGGGATCTTCATTAACATCTTCTTTACAGACCTATTAAAAATTCTATAATAGGCAACTAGTGAATGTTTGTCATGTAATTTTGGACAAAGTACAAAATGACTTGTGTAGCAGGTGAATTATCATTTTCATCTTTGAGGCTGTAGGTCTAATGGTGTTACGGTGCTTGTTTGTTGTTTTCTGTCATTGCTTTTAATCTGTTTCTAAAAAAATTCCACTGATTCTGTTTTTATAGAAACTGCTTCACCTCATTGCTCTGGGTGATCTTACCAGTTAAAATATGTCTGGCCTGGTGTAAGGAAGCAGTCTTATGGTACATTCCATCTGTGTGATGTACTTTGTCTGTAAGTAATAACAAAAGGCTTCATTAGAGAGCTAATCAACTCCCTCACCTTTGAGACCTAAAGTAATCATGTATTTCAGATGCACATCTATAAGAATCGTGTATAGGAGGAACTGTCTTTTAGTGAAGCCAGGCAAAGGTGGCAGGTGGTGTAGTTGGTTTCTTCCTGTATGGGTTTGCCTCTTAATCCTGAGTCCCTCTTTCAATAAAGTTTCTACTTTGGCTTCTTGCAGAAAAAAAAAAAGGGTTTCGGAAGCTGGGTAAACAGAGCCTAAGCCTGCACGAAAGGGATTAAGAAGGAGAGGCAAGAGTGGAAGGGAAAATGAGGATATGACAGAGGCCATAGTGAGTTCAAACAAAATTTGGCCTGCAGAACGCAGAAGAAATCCCACTGGTGACAGGTGCCATCTTGTGGGTCATTCTGCCACTCTGCCTCCTGCCACTTTTTATAACGAGAAGAGATAAAGGAGGTCTGGGTTCTTAGAGGCTTTGAATTGGAAAAGTAATTCAAAGGGATGTGAACATGGTTGGCTTCAGGGTTTGCATGATACTGTAAACATCAATACTTTGCTTGTCAGCACTCTGTGCTATTTAAGAATGTTCAAGACTACTATAAATAGCGACTATGTGCGTGTCTAGAAACATGTAATCATAAATAGTACGAATGATAATCAAATTATTTTTACTTTATAGTAATGCAAATAAAATATTCATGCATCATGTAGGCCTAGGAAAGGTTACAGCCTGCAAACTGTGCTAATTAAAATATAATAGCACCAAGGAGTATATGGAAGAGTTACTAATGTCCGTATTTTCCCTCTTTCCTTTCAGATCTTATCTTTAATGAATGCATAAAAATGCAATGGTTACTTGGTCCTTTAGCTCTGTGTTTTTTGAGGTTTTTTTTTTTTTTTTTAATTTATTTTGAAGGGCTGTGCAAAAATAATCACAGGATCTACTAAGCCAAAATCAAATATACTATGGTAAAGTATAGACAATTTTTTTCTTAAAGGAAGGTTCAGTTTTTCAGGCGTGTGCCTGAATTCTATCAAGAAATTAGAACATCCTTAATTCTTAAAGGTTTCATTGTTTAGAAGGAAAAAGAAAAAACCCCAATATTTATGTCAATCGTGATGGCATATTTCAGTATTGTTTTTACACCAAATTTGAGGGTCAAATTTTTCAGGAATTAGAACTAGTCTTTGCAAATTACTAATTCTAAGTACTGTCAGCAAACAAGGCAAACTTGGAATAAGCCTTAATTTCCTTTTCCTATGTTCATATTCTTGTCCAAAATGTGTTGCTCTTTCATGGACATTTATGAAACAAGATTGCACAGTGACAAATGAAGAGTAAAGAAAGCAAGCTTTAAGCTGATTTTTATACAAAAAAATTAAACAGGCTGTATAGTAAATGTTTATGCTGGAAGTCAAAAAAACTGAATATAATCTTGGCTGAGTAGGGAAAAACAGCAGTGCCATCTGAGAGCTATAGGTGAGCTCTGTTAAGAATTTGTAAGGAGAAAGCAAATCCATGAAAATGTCAAGTAAATTTGACTGATTAATGCATTTGAAAAGAATTCTGATTCCTTTGCAAGCGTTCAGTCTTTATGAGGAATATGAAGATGGTCGAATGCATTATTCTGTCCCCATGATTCACTTATCCCCAGTTGTGAATCAGTGCATGAGACTTGACTGAATGGCTGGAGTCAATGGCCATATTGTGCATGGGCAGAACTTGGGGTGATGGAAAGTGAGCTCAGCCTTTATACTGTTTAGACACCTAAACTTAGGAAGTTAAGTTGCATAAATGTGGCCATGATTGAATCCTGCTCTGTGAAACTCTTCTTTGCATGTAAAAAAAATTTTAAAAATTATATAGATATTTTCAGACACTTAAGGGCAATGAAAAACTTTTGCATGTGCATTTCACTCAGTTATTTGTGAAATTAAAAAAAAAATTGTAATAAAACTTCTCTATGGTTAATTATGACATTTTAATGGGGAAAGCTTGAATTCTTTCACAGGGTTATGAAAACAAATTAATGTTAAATATGACATTTTCCTTTGGATTTATGACATATCCTCTGGCCCCTCCCTCACCCCACACAACGCGTACAAAAGGAGGTATTAACAGAAAAACAGAGATGTTGTGTGTTCTGTTATGAACAAGCTTTGTGATCTCATCCCAAGGTTTTATCCAAGCTTGAACCATCTGGCTTTGAGCTGGGGGAAGAGCATGTCAGCTCTCCCCCAGAATTTCAGTGTCAGGGAGAAGGGGCAGAGTGCCTGTGCTCAATGCCAAGCCCCCTTTCCTCCCCTCCACAACCCTGCTAGAAAGACAGGAGTCAGGCACTGAAAAGCATACCAGGCATTTTTAAACACAACCCTGACATTTCCTCAGCATTTCCATAGCTAAGGCTTCCCTCCTCCCCATCCCCCTACCCACTCTTTCAATCAAATAAGGCACCCGCTCTCTCATGCCTAGTGCAAAGAAGGAAAGGGAGGGGTGTGGGGGGGGAAAAGTTGGCAATTTAATTCAAACAAAAGAAGCTTGAAATCTATAAGCACAGCAACTCCGAGGCTTCTGGCAAATAGAATTCTAATTAGTATGCTGCTATTTTTCTTTTAGACAGATGAGGGATGCCCCCTATTGACTCTAGCAGGCAGGCTGGTTAAAAAAAAAAAAAAGGAAAAAAAAAAAAAAAGAGGGGGGCAGGGGGGGGCGAGCCGGAAAAAACTGCAGCATACAA
>JANIJG010002339.1:29169-60600 GCA_024611175.1 Megaceryle torquata
TGCTGCTATTTTTCTTTTAGAAAAATGAGGGATCCCCCCTATTGAATCGAGCAGGAAGGCTGGTTAAAAAAAAAAAAAGGAAAAAAAAAAAAAAAAGAGGGGGGCAGGTGGGGGCTAGCCAGCAAACACTGCAGATTGCAAATTATATCGCAAACCCTGCCAAGTCCCAGCTCTTGGCATCAGATTTTTAATGACACCCTGGAAAAGGGAAAAAGAAGCCCTCAGCTAAGGGATAAAAATGAGGGGTTTTACACTGTGATAAGTCTTTGCTTAAAACCCAAATGGCCAAGCACACATTAGGGTTTTAAAATATTCATAGATAGAAGTGAAAATGAGGATACGAGGATGTACATTTGTTGCTTGGTCAATTGACAACTCATTCTGCATATTAATAAAAGGGATGATCTAATTTTAAAGGGACAGTCTGTCTTTTTTTAACCATGACTTTTTGAGTATTATGAAGCTGAGGGCAAAACATCACAGAGGAGGCCAGTGATGACACACAATGTTGTTTTCTTTTGATGTAGACCTGGTACTAACTACTACTTTGCTCAGGAATTCTGGGGTCTCTAAAAATACGATACCCTTCTTGTATAGTCTCTCTGATGTATAGCTGCTGAACACTTTGATTTTTTTTCCTTTTTTTTTTTTTTACAGTGCATGAGGCCCTTCACAGTTGTAGGATTTTATCCACAAACAGTCAGACCATCACAGAGATGGAAGCCATTTCTTTTAATAATTAGGCCACCTTCTGTTCCAGAGAACTGCTTTTGGCATGTCTACCTCAAAATAATGCTGGGTTTTTTTTTTTTTAACATCACACTATATCTCCCTGCCCCCTCTAGTACTATATAGCAAGTATTCACAACAGTCTGAGTTCATATTAATATTACATACACTACCTTAGTTCAACTAATGGAAATCTCTTTGACCAAAGCTTTAAAAAATAAATCTGAGCCCATGCATCTCAAGTACTTCTCTTCAAGATTCACTTGTGTGGTTTTTTTTTTTTTAAATCCACTTTGATTTCTATACACCTGAATATCCTAGTCACAATTAATGCCATGAATATGTCTGTCTACCCTGAGTCATGGTTAGGCAGCTAAATACCAAAGGAGCTCTGCCTGCTAATAATTAAAAATGCAAAACTGAACTCAAAATTATTTGCATTTACAAAACTGTAGGCACTACAAAGGGAGACTGTGTTGATACCAGTCTCAAAAGTCACAGCTAATATTAATTATCTTTAAATACACACCCGTATACAAATGAAGCAGTAACTCAAGATCACACAGCTAGCAGTATTTCTGACACAGGGCTTTAGACCTTCTGTAGATTTTTATGGCATCCTTTAGGCTGCGTAACTACAAAAATGAGGTTTATGTGACCATTTGCTTTACCTGTCAGTCTCTTCTTAGTATTGTTGCTTTTTTTTCCAACCAAATTTGACAAAGGCAGAAATGTCAGTGATACTGAAGTTCTTGTAAGTTTGGTGAAAATCAGTGAAGGATAAAAACCCAAATGATGGCCCCAGCAAGGGGAAGGTGGGCAGGACTCAGCCCTTCCACTCTTGCTTTGGTAACAGCTGGCGGGCTGCAGCATCTCCTTGTACTTCCTGAACAGAGCGTATGGTGAGGAGCAAGGGTTAAAGGATAGAAATCTGTAGGAAAGAGGGCTAGAAGAATTTAGATGGGTGTGTTATTAGGAAGAGCATCTAGCTTACATTTTCTGACACCTAGCTGTTTTTTCAGAGCAGTAATTATTGGCTTTGTAAGGAAAAACTGATGCTGTTATTAAGGAAGTCTGCTAATCACCATTAAAAAAAGAGTATTATCCCTATAACAAGAATATAATGTTACTAAGTGTGTCCTTAGATTTTATATTTAAAGACACAAAGGTAGTAAGTTTCTGAATTGGGGTGTTTTGTTACATGGATACCATTAAAATTAGCAAGTTCATGTGATTTGAAAAGTGACTCCACCGTAGTGTGAATGACACAAACCTGGGTTAGTCTAACAGTGTGTGTTTTCCTATTGAACAGGTTGGTTGGTTGGTTGGTTTGTGTTTTTTAAAGAACAGGAACTGAAATGCAAGGTATTGAAGGGAAAGGGTGCAGTAGGACAGACCAGAATGGCATTTCTCAGCACACTGATGAATTAGGCTTGGTGGACATGATGAATTAGTCTTGGTGCAGTAGACAAGTGTCCAGACAGTGACACTGTTTGCATTTATTCCTGGAAGAGAGAAGAAAACCAGTCCATAAAGCTCCCATTGATTTATCAGAAACTTCCCAGGGTGACCTCTTGGCAGGAGCTAACTGCAATACCTCTCTGGTGGTTGTAGCTCTAAGTCAATGGGAGCCATTATTGATGTTATGAGAGTGTATGGTATAATCTATAGGGGGTAACATATAACCTCAAAAAGTAGATCTAAAGTAAAAATATGGTGGGGTTCTAGCAGATATAACTGGAATGCCATTGGCATCAAGGGGAACAGGATCAAGTCCTTAGTATAAGTATATTTGCATGATATTTTGTTTGCATGGCAGTTTGAGGAGGAAGCTTGAGAGGTCTTGAAAAATTGTAACCTATGTTTCTGGTGTGTTGATATACATGGAACTACTTGAGCTTTTGGCATAATTGTATCTACTGATAGTGAGTTCTACAGGCAAATTAGGTATGCTTAAAGAGGAAGGGATGGGAGAAAAATGTTCTCTTTGTCTTTTTTTTTTTTGTAATTGCTCCAATATTAACTGTACATCTCTACTTAGCAGAGTTATACAGTCAAAGCACTAAGCTCAAGTGTAAACTTGAACTGCATTTGTTGAATGCTAGGCATCCAATTAACAGATAAATTAGATTACAAAAAATGATCTATAGAAAAAGAAGAGTTGAAATGGCTGTGTAACCCTTTCCATCTTTAATGATCTAGCCCTGTGGGAAGATGAAAATATAAAGTTTGAAGGCACCAGAGGAGCTCTGGGTGAGAGTACCAAGTATTGCTCTCAAGTCATTCAGAACTGTTGTAGGAAGAGTCAATGCCCTATCAATTAGTAAAACTTTCATTTATCTCTTTCAGTAAATGTTTTTGGTGGAAAAGAATCTTCTCCTTTTCTCATGGGCCAGTTATATTCAGTTTGCAGGTGAAGGAGGATGACAAGTAATTTTAGCACCCAGTGGCTTAGAGGAGTTCAAATGACCACTGAAGTCATATTAACTTGTCAAATTGACCAGTATTTTCTGCCACTGAAACAGTAGAATGGATGGCTGGAGACAATAAAATTGTTTCAATTATACTGCATTAAGCATCTTCACGAAGAAGTGAAAATGCAGAAAGGAAAGAGGAAAGGATCTAGGAGACGTGCTCAACAATGACAAGAATTTCACTGAGACTCATTTGAGTGAATACCCCATTAGAGAGATATATTGGAGGAAATATCTACTGAAGGCAGGAAGCTAATTTGTACTTGAACACCCCAAAACTGCAGCAGCAATAACTTTTAAATATTAATAGCAGTCTAGAAAAAGAAAGGCAAATATTCAGAAAAATATTACGGGGACCTTGATCATGTCACAAGTCTTTAATATGGGACAAAATAAATGTGTCAGAGTTGCCAGGCTCAGCATTTCCTGGAGCTTCCTGCTTGGGAGAGGTGTTTTGCTCCTGTGTACAGATAAAAACTTCAGTGGCCAGCAGGTATGAGACAGTTAAATCTCAACTGCATATAGTAAACCTATGATGCCCTCTAAGACCCTTAGCAAATTAGTTTTTCAGGTTTTGTTATCTAATGTAGAAGCTGGAAGACAACTGTGCTTTTTCTTATACATTCATATGATGATGTGGAATGAGCAAGAACAATCTCTTGGTTAGCTGAGTAGGACCACAGTAAATGTACAGTGAAAAATACCAGTACTAAAAACATGTCCAGCTGTAAAGGTGTTTCAGGACATGATAAAATTTAATGAAGAGCACAGGGGATTTGTGTGTTTAAAAAAAAAAAAAAAAAAAAGGAAAACAAAAAAAACCCCAACCCCCCCCCTTAAAACTACTTAAGAAAGAGCTGTTTCTGGGGAGTGGGTTGGTAGTTACCAGTATATCAGAGGTTAAAATAGAAGGATGGAATAGGGTTTTGTCATGTTAAGTATTTAAGCTAACTACTAATAAATAAGTATGCAGCCTTCCTTTAGTGCTGTATACTTGTACAAATAGTTCCACTGATTTAATTGAAAGAGAGAGTTTTATTCAAGGTGGTGAATTTAATTCTAAATGTGAGCAGAAAATATATGGGTTCACATTCTGCTATCCTCCTCACAGTAAACATTTCTATAGTGTGCATATTATAGGCATAATCGCAGCAGGAACAGGGCAAGTAGGGAGGAACTGCTGATTATAGAGGTCAGTGACTCTAGGGCTAAGGGGGTAAAACCCCCTTCTTTTTGTACACTGTGATGGATGACATAAAAAAAAAATAATTAAAAAAAGTAGGACCTCTGCCCTTTATAAGCTGCATACCTAAAGCCAAGCTGCAAAGAGAAACAATATGGGAATCAGTTTGTGTGCTCAGAAAAATGTTACCCCCAAATTGGTGTTAGCTCTTGAATATTTGTCAGCCCAAAGAAAAAAAGTATCTCCTTTGTGTTCTAGTGCATATGATATTTCTCTACTCACTGGAATACATTAGAATATCATGGAAAAAGTTTCAGTTGGCAAAAGTGAACATGAAATATAAATTTTCAGAGGATAAAAATGTTATGAGTATCTACAAACAACTGGCAGAGGGTTTGATATGGTAAGAAAATGGTCACCTATGACCTCGCTCATATTCAGTTTGGCTTTTCACTTACTTAAAACAACATTTCTTTTTATATGCTAGGTTATATATTTTACTCAGTGAAACGTTTGGTTTATTTAAAAAATATTAAAGTGTAGACAGTCTCTCCATCCAATTTTTTTTAGAGCACCCACTCCAGTCACTGTGCTCCTCCGCAACCAATAAATCCAGCAGTAAATTATGTATGATTTAAACACATACACACAGTTTTATATTTATGCTTACAATGGTAGTATAATTTTACAGTCAAGACACAGTACATGTACCCTGCTGTAAGGACTAGCTTGATATAGTAAACTCAAAAGAGCACATTGGGGGTTAGCAGTTAGAGCTGAAAGTGAAAATCAAGAAACAGCAGTGGTACTGCTTTTGTCTTCAGCATGCTCTTCAAGATGTGAGATGCTCCAGTGGGTGGGAGACCTATGCACCACCCCCCCAATTCTGGGGATAACCCCAGCAGATATGCTTTACAATTACCTTTTCTTAAAATGCCAATTAACCCTTTCAGGGTTTTGTGGCATACTGTGAGCAAGCAGGAGAGGGGCACTCATTTATCCCTTATATTGAACATCATAACCAATTATAAGGGGATTGGGGAGGAACAGGTCTTATGCTACTGTAGATGTATCTGGAGTGTTTCCTGGGTTTATCCTTGTGGTTTTTAACATTTAGGAGGGTCTGTGGTTTTGTTTTAAAATGAGAATACATCAAAAGTATAAAATAAATAAAAATCTCCAGATAAAGTAGCAGTTTATTGAATGAAATAGAAAAAAAAGGCTTTAATTCTCTTTGGTAGTATTGTTTATGCTTGTTAAATCTTACCAGCTCATAAGGCAACAACTGTTTTAATTTTACGAAAGTGTTCTAGTGTTTATGCTCACAAAAAGTAGTCACTGTTGTAATTCAAGCCTTATCTCTATCAAAGTAATTAATACCAGGCCACGGGGAGACTGAAATTTCATAATAAAAATAACCCAAAATATTAAGGTTCTTATGGGAGATAGAATAGTACAAGGATGAACTAGAATGAAATATTGTGAGATAAACCTAGAATGGCGTTAATTAACCTGACGATTAACTCAGCCCATTTAAATATATGTTTTGCTCCTTGGACTCTGATTCTTCAAATCTCATATGGAGATTGACTCTTCCATGGGGTCCTGTTTGAGTAAGTGTTATTCAACATGAGTAATGGTTAGAGAAATAGTCATGTTGGTTAGTAGCTGGTCACACTTTGCAAGTGTACCCAGTGGGATTTTTTTTTTTTTGGATGCATTTGACTGAATCTTTGATTTGGAAGTTGTTGAACTACTTTGTGATATCAAGGTGTTTATCTTGTCATTTATATGAGAAAGGTGAGAAAGCAAATTTAACGCCTTTATCATTTCTTCTAAGTGGCTTTTCAGTACATAAGTAGGTAACACTTTTAAAATTTCCGGTAGCTCTCATTAGTCTGTATCCATAACCTTTCCACATGCCATACCTTCAGGGGCCAGTGGAAAGAGGAAGACCCTGATGTTTCTGATCACAAACATTTCCATCTTCTGATTCATGGTAAAATGCTTTTCAGAAGCTCTGTGACTGCTAGTAACTGAGTTCAGGCTGCTTGTTTTACTAAGAGTGGATGCCTACAGAGCTATCAGACTGGTTACAAGCTTTTAAGTAAAAGCTGGACTGTGACAACTTCTGTTGATCTGGAAATATGGGAAGATGTAGACTTCTGGGTCTGTACATCAACACTGTCGCCTTCTTGAAATGATGATTCCCAGGACTCCCATTAAGACAGGATGGGTGTCACTCTTACCAGAAGATGCAGCTCTGCTCTGGTCCATGCTTTCTTCACACATTCACTTCTGAGCAGGGGGAATTTGGCTGAAGTAGATGAAACTACATAAGGTATGAATTGGTCTTGGACCAGAGAAAGGAAGATGACAATTAGGTTGACTTTTGAGCAAAGTAACTTAATTTAGTTAAATCTCATCCGGAATATTTGCTTGTCTTTGTAGATATGCAGTGTTCAGTGTCTTTGGTATTGGATCAAGCCCTCAGATGAGATAGGGATAAGTTTTCCTTCTATCCTTAGAAGGTTCAAGGTTGGGTACTACCAAACTAATGATATGAAAGCAATGCTCTGTTCTGACTAAACATTTTAGACTATCCTAAATTAAGGTATATTCTGAAATTATTCATTATGCAAGTGCAAACTGTCGATGATGCACTGAAAGGAGAATTTCCACTATAAAGTTTTGGCAGTCAGCAGTCATCAGGTACTTGACAATGAACGAGAGCCAATGTTTGCTTTGTGAGACTTTGAACATACTAAAATAGGTAAAATGATTGTGCCACCTTGCCCATTAAGTGTGTGCATCTCCTGTTCAGAGTACACGACAAAACAGCCATGATAAAACCAAAGGCTATCTCTGTGGCATGTGTGTTTTAAGAAGCACAGCACCTACTACAAGTGCAGATTTGCAACTATTTGGCCATTTTAAAAAGCATTATATGTGCATCCTTTATACAAACATATATCTGGTGAGAGTAGATTTATATGAACATAGGTGAGTCAATCTCAAACTGCATGTGAGAGTGTTTACTGCACACATTAAGCATACATTTTATTTTTAAGATATATCCCTTGGAACTAAGGCAAAAATATCTTTGCTTTATCCAGGTCTCTGCCTTTACCTGCCATGCAAGAGAGGGAAGGAAAATAGTATGAATTTCATACAATAAAGAGAAGGTGCTATTAATGTCCTGATAAAAGGAAGGAAGTAGTGTCTATCACTGTTTTAACTGCTTTCTAGACATCCAGATGTAACACAGCATCAGAACTCTGGGTGATCATACATGCTACCTAGGGTGCAATAGTGAGGTAGAGCAGGGTAAATGAAGTATAGTTTTAGCAGCCCCTGACAGTGTAGGTAGAGAAATAGGGGTCTATTATAATGATTTCCCATGGAGATGTGTGCCAATCAAGGGGAGAAAAGAACCTCTGAAGGTCATCACAAAGGAAAATTACATACTATACTTTTTCTGGCATTCTTGTTTGATCACAATGCTCAAGAAAATAGTAGGAAGGTACATGTACTGTGCACAAGCACATACATATATATGCATTGGTTTGCTGTGTACTACATAATAATATCTGGGGTTTTCAGCACCTGGGGTTATAATGGATTGTCTTTGGACAGGCAGAGCAGAGGAAGATGAGATGTTTGGGTCATGTCTTGCAGAGAGAGGGTGAGAGCCTGAAGATGGTGATTCTGCAAGATTGAATAACACAAACATAACTATAGGGTGGGAGAGTAGCTGTGGCATTGTGGAGACATTGCTGATGGGCACACTTGCAGGTTAACCAGACAATGAGAGTTAGGCAAGGCTTACCATTGTGCCATTAGCAGTGTTATGTCATCTAATTGATACTTTTACATCATTGCATTAGATTGTATTTCAAAGTTTTTAGCTTGTTTTCCATTTGTATTTTCATTTACAAGGTCCATAAAATATATTACTCAAGGAGATTGTTTTTTTTTTTTTCCCCATAATGCTTATGTACATGATATTCAGCTGGAATTTTGTTTTCTTTCCAAATTATTTGGCTTTTTAGTTTGATTGTGTTTAATTGCCTTAATTGTTCCTCAAATTATTGTGCACCATACAGAGATGTCTATATTAAGAAAAAAAAAAAAGGTAGGCTCACCCTCAACTCCTAAAATTTTTTTAAAAAGTGCTAGGCTATAGCACTGACCAGGTCATAAATTCTGTGTCTGTTCAGGCTGTCTGTATCTTCTCTAATGATTCCAAATTTTAAACAGCAAATTACAATTATCTCCTTGTTAAAGTAAACAGCCTTCAATGGGAGGAAATGTAAAAGGGCTACTGAATACATACCCATTTTAAAGACATAAAACATGTCTGTTAATAAAGCCACTTTAAAGACAATATGTCAACATATTATATAAATTGTTTTCTTACTTTCTGCATTCTTTCCCCTCCATCCTGATCTCATTCATAGGTAGGGACTAATCTAGAAGGAAAAGTTGAGGACAGAGTGGGGAAACATACAGTTTTCCTTCTTGGCTGGAAAAAGCTTTGTACAGTGTTAATGAAAGAGTGTTTCTTCTGGGGAAGAAATGCTAATGTGAAATTTTCTCTTTCTCTCAGCACAGTCATACATTAGAGATATTTGTAGCAGTGGAGATACAGACAGCAATAGGTGGATGGATATTTACCCAAGAAAATTTGAGCCATGCCCTTTCATTTTCAGAGAGCCGCTACCTAATCTCAGTGTAGCATCAAGACAAAGGACACCTCATTCCGTTTGTGCCTGCCCTGCAAAAAAAAAAAGGGGGGGGGTTGGCAAGAGAAGAAAAAACCCACAACCCTTTGTGAATGCTATTGGAATAATGGTCTGGGGGAAAAAAAAAAAAAGATAAAATACAAATTTCACTCCGATCTGGGTTGGATTACTTCCCCATGCCCCTGCCTTTATTGAGCGATTTGGAGTTTCATTAGAATTCAGAATTCCTGCAGAAAGAAAAACCACAGTGGCACGGACTTCTCTTTCAAGGGGATTGCAGGCTGACCCATCAAAATGAAAAGGCTCAATGTTTTGCTGACAGGTCCCTGAGCAGGCCTGAGTGACAGCTTCATTTCAGCACTTCTCAGATGAGATTTGAATTGGGGGGTGGAGGAGGTAGTAGGAGAAAGACTTTGTTCCCTAAAAAGTGTCAGTGTCAAACTCTGCAGTTCAAGTTCTAGTGTCTGAGGTACAAAACCAAGTCAGAAATCATCTTAGACTTGCCTGCTTCCCAATTTATTATTAATGTCTCTAATATTAGCACGCATGAAACTTCATTTAAATCTTGGAGTTCATGTCAAGTATACATTGTTCCTTTTATTGGAAATAAAAAAAAAGTAGAGGGAGATGGAATAAAGTACAGTCAACTGCTTTATAATGTCTGCATGACAGATTACTTAGTGGCATTTTTCTGTTGTGATAATCAAAGCATCAATGAGAGCCTAATACTACCTCCTCTGTAGTCTGTGGGAATAGGAGCAAAATTCTTCTTATAAATTGAACTAGGTCTTTCTACCTACAGATTAAATGAGGATAAGAAATTACCTTAAGGTGTTCTCAGTGCAATTAGAAGTTCCAAAAGCAGCTTTGGGTATAGTTCATGATAATCCAAAGAAGCAATTTTTTCTTGTTTAGATGAATTAAAAAAATAGTGAAAACTTGCAAAACTGTCCCTGCCATACAGGCAAGTGAAACCAGAGAACCATATTAACCTGTTCACGTAAGAAGTAAAATTCATTCACTTCCTATCTGTTCCATTACTAAAGGTTGATTGGATATGTGCAGGGTTGTTAGAAATTTTTTAACCTATAAGTTTATTTCATTTTCCAGGTATCAATAACTGGTATTTACAGCTTTTATCAATTATCTTTCTTTTCCTTTTTTTTTTTTTTTTCCTTGTACATACTAATGTGTTCTTTAGTGTGAGTACAAAATCCACCTGGTTTAGCTCACTTTTAGGAGCCCTCACAGAGGAACAGAAAAAAAGTGAAGCTAGCTTTTAAGATGAACATTAGAAAATTAGATCTGAAAATACAGATTTTCCAAGTAACATTTATCCTTATTCCTATATATTATGATGTCACCCTGTCAATAACTGTCACAAAAGATACTATTTCATAGCATGAGTCTGCTCTTGACATTTAAATCCTTTTCTTATCTTATATATGGGGAGTTTTCCAAAACAAAAAAAGTTAGAAGTTTGAACAAAACTCCAGCGTATTCCCATAAGGTAAAGAAATGCAGATAACTGTACTTTTGGCACAGTTAAATATGACTATAAATCATATTTATGTATTGTATTCAGTTTGGAACAAGTTGTACTCTAAATTGATGGAAAGCTGTAATAACTTCAGCAAAGCTACAGGCTTTACTGTGTAGATAGAAAAGGAATTTTGAGTACTGTAAGAGAGAAGTATATTAAGCTTAAATTCTTATGTGAATGTGATGAACAGTGCTGAGTTCCTGTGGTTGTACTGTAAGTGTTTCTATTGAGTGCAACAGCCAGTAGTGACATAAAATCCATGTAAATGGTCAGAGTGCATATTAGGACCATCCCCGGGAAGCTTCATCTTGTAAACTTTGGCTAATTGTTCATGGCTTCCTTTTCTTTAAAGAAGTGCAGAAAAATGTAAGACATTGGAAAATGGAGAGTGAAGACACTAAAACCAGAGTCTCATAAATCTTCATTTATATTTTGTCCTACTTCTACATTTTAAGAAATACTACTATTTTCATGCTCTATGGATTGAGTGCAGTGCAAAAAAACCCCTTACTTTGCTTGAAACAAGACTCTTTGTGTAAAAGGTCTTTTATGGAGCAGGAAATACTATTTCCTTCTGATCCCAGGGAAGCCCTAACACATTATCTGACTTATTCTTTCACAACGCACATTTATAGTCAAGTTTTGTATCTTGTGAAGTTCATGGGCCAGCTTCAGGTCTGAAGCCAAATGGCCTAGCAGCCTCTACACTTCTCCCAGGCAAGAATTTGGCTTCAGACATTTAAGAGGATCAGTTTAGCAGCAGCGTTTTATGATTAAATATGCAATGAAAAATTGTTCTAATATAAAGGCACAAATTTCTCCTGTTGAAATCAACAGATCAATTCAACTGATTTTGTGATAGCAGTAGGCTATGAGGATTAGAAAAGGCTCATTTCAAAAATTAATATATAATTTTATAATTTAAGTATAGTTTTTGGAGAATCTTATCTGAGACTCCAACATCTCAAACATTGGATGTAGGAATAGAATAGCACGAAAAAGGTGAATACTTAGAGAAACACAGAGTGGGAAGAGGAATATATTCTACTGGAATTCAAGGCAAACAGTTCAAGACCAGTTAGGGTGGTGGAGTATGTGTGCTTAATGTGGATAAATGTGCTATTTGGATGCTGTAAAATACAAAAGGACAAAATATTAATAAATTGCACTAGGAAAAAATTCCATGCTGATTCAATTGACTTTCATGTTCTTTTCATGACTTCAATAAAAGTGTATGAGGAGCCCTGTTAACTAAAGCCTATGAGTTGTGATTTGTCTGTGGGTCGGTGGCAGAGCTGTGGGTTGAACCTGCTGTCAAAAATTGCTGGTTGTTCAAGCGTTGTGCTGAAAAACTTGTGGTCTGTTGACTTTTTCTTGCTCTCTGTATTGATAGAAGTTGGAAAGTACTGCTGGAAGTTGCGTGTTGTGTTTTGTGAGTACCTGCCTCAAGGAAGGGAGGGCATGAGATGACTTGACAGTGAATGTCCCACGCTTAAACATTTCCCAGATCTCTTTTCCGCTCTCCCCATCCAAATTTACTCCCTCCTCCTCCACGTGCTCATTGAAACTGGTTTGGGTAAATCTAATGTGCTAAAAAGGAGTTTGGAGCAATAAAGTGGGCAAAGCTGAAGGGGATACCTGTAAGCTGTGCTCCAGACTCATCCTCTTTATTAATATCGGGTCACAGAGGTAGCCCCAGTGAGACAACAGATCAGTCCTGCGTTTGAGGCAGACTAGATCTGTTCTGCTTTACTCCTTTATGTAGACTCCCCAGTTTGAACAGGGATGCCCTTCTGAGGAAGGTAAGTCAGAGAGGCTTAAAAATTTGTGTGCTGTAATGCCAGTGTAATGTACTAGCTGATTTATTTTTAGATCAAGCTAGTTATATAGCAACAAGAGAATGTATTGCTTTTTTTTGTATTCCCCCATTTTCCCAGTATCGAATCTCATTTTTCCCCAAATCCAATTTGGTTTTTGAATTCTAAATTGATCATATTCTGCTTTTCCCAGTGAGATTGTAGATGTAAAATTTGTTAAAGTGAGTCTTTTGTGGGATTTTTTGAGGGTTGGAGATATTTAATCAACTCGGGTATTACAAATATTGCATGAAATGCTTCCAGAAGAGAGTAGAAAGGAGATGAGGCTGTTTTAGAGGAGTTGCTTAACTGGTTTCCTTAAAGGGAGACACTTTTGCAATTATGAAAGTTAAAACCAGCAGCATGCTGTTAAACAACTTGTATAAAAACCTTTACCTGGACACTGATTCTTCATATGAATAAGTTGTTCAGGCATTTAGGTCCCAGAATCAGCTCAGTATATTAACAGGCACACTTTATTTCAAGGATGGGCTTAAGCACTTTGAATACAGATATTTTCCTCAGACAGAGCTATTAAAAGTATTGAACTTCTAGGTTCTCATGCAACTGTCTTCGTCTGACAACCTGACCTATCTCATGGTTTTCTTGCAGTATTTTCAGCAAGCTGGCTAGGAACAGTAATCTCATGTTGGCATCTTTGAGTGTGATGTAATCCAAGAACACAATCTAGATCCAGTTTTACCATGTCATCAATTTTGCTGGCACTCCATTTTTCATAAAGCATCAAAATGTAACTCTTGCTTTCAAACTCTCTTGCCGAGTTTAGTGTGATAATGAATGTGAAGGGTTTGCATGGAGGAGGCAAAACTTTTTCTCGCCCCCCTCAGCCCCCCCCTTTTTTTTTCTCCAGGTTCACACCAGATAGGCATTTTTTACAGCCTGAAAGGGGATGTTTTCTTTTGTTAATAGCTTACAATCAGATGAAAGGACTCATCACTCTATTTTAGTGCTCCACCACATGGCGTGTATCTTTTATAAATTACAGGCTGGCGTTGTGTGCACTGGGGGAGAGAAAGGTTGGTTTTCTTGCTGTGAGCCATCCTGCCTAATTGTCGTATGCAAATAAAAGCAATTATAAGGCTTTTAGGGTGAAGGGATGACAGCTGAGTTTGGCAGTTGAGGAGGCCTCACCCACCTTGTTGTCATAGCAACAGGGAGGAAAAGGACAAAATGGTGTGTATACAGTGGAAACATTTATTTTGGTTAAAGAATTAAAAATACATATACCGCTGTTATCGTGAAACATCAATATGTGTAATGAATGGGTTTGTTTAAAACATTACAGAAATTAAACTGTATTTATTCCTTGGCCCTTTAAATGATCCTTGTCATCTAACTACCATTTACAAACCATCACTTGTGATTTTTATCTGCTACTTTTAAAGTTATGAACAGATCATAACAATCCATTCAATAATTAGGAGATTACAAGTTTCTGTGTTTTAGTGCATCTATTTTAACGTTACTAGACCCAGAGCTGCATGAAGGAGAGGAACATTCAGTGGTGTGTCCGTGAAGGGGAAACAGTGAAAAATAATAACCTATTAGCAGTCCATAAAGTTCAATATAAAATATGTTTGTGCTAAAGTGTTAAACAAGTAGAACAAATAGCGTGCTAGTAGCATACAAAATTAAAACGAGTCACAAATGGATATTTTCTATGGCAATTTATTTCACAATTACTCTTGTGGAAGCTTTCATGAATTAAATATGAGTTCTATCTTGAAATTAGGTGTTATAAGGCTAAATTACAAGAGGCAGCCAGTAATTGAGGTGGCTGAAACACGGGGTCTAGTGAACTAATCTCTTGCTGTGTCACGTGGCTGTCCTCTCGCCAATGGGAAACCTCCCTATCACAAAAACAGAGGCAGCTGAGAAAAATTGATTTCTCATCTGAGCCATATTTGATAGCTTTTGAAATCGAAAATTGAAATTAACTAACCTAAGCCCCATCGTAACAAAAGAGCAAATTAAATATGCAACATGGCTTCCTATTGGCAGCAAGAGGGCCTGCCAAGGTAAATTTGTAAATAGAGTTTAAGATGCCATCCCCCCCCCCCCAGCTTTTTCCTTTCTTTCGGTGTAAAAGTATAAGTCTGCAATGGCTTTATAAATTATTTATTAAAAAAAAAAAAAAATCATCAGCTGCAAATGGCCACTGTGGTTAAGGTCTTCCATGGAGAAAATCATTGCATTAGAAGAGCTCATTAAATGAAGCAGAATTAAAATCATCCACAGTCATCCTTGAGCTTGGAAAAAACTGTACATGAAGAGACTGTTTTCTTCTAAAGAAAAGTTCTATGAATGGAAGTTTACAAAAACAACAGAAAAAGCATCCTAAATCACACTGGTCATTTAAACTTTACAGATAGCTAGGGCTCAAATACACATTTTTATTTTTATCTTTTCATTAACCCCAAACAATAATGGCATAATGGCTTTTTGAGCTTGGTGGAGTATCCACATGCTTGCCTTTTGTCTTGCCTTTATACATCCTAACACGTTACAAAGGATTCTGACAGTGAATACTAATGATTCAAAAGGTGCTTCTGCAGAGCTGTGGATTTACAGTGGGATTCCCTGAAATGAAGGCGGCCAACAAAATCAGTGATGCCATGCTCTAAATACTGTTTTCTGTCCTTTTAAAAGGAGGAGGGGGGTGGATAGAAACAAACACAGCCAAGACATCAGCCTTCAGCATTCCTCTCTTAACGCGGTTTTTGCTTTTCTCTGCCCAGATTTGCATGGGAAAACAAATAATTTCTTTCCAATACTTGAGCAGAAACATGTATAAAGATATAGAGACAGATCTCTGTCTGCATAAATCAGCATAGCTTCTTTAACTTCAGAGGGTTTATGCTACTCTACATCATCTGAAGATCTATCTCATGAAATTGTTCCACTTTCCTGCCGAGGCTGTTCAGATCTGAACTGTATAAAATCTAGTGACAACTGTAATGGAGGATATTACACTTAGCCTGTCTGTCATCCCAGGGATCTTGTAAAATCATTTTCTGTTCTAATTTATTACTTTTAGTGTCAATCAGCTGCCGACAAGCTGAGTAACATCATTAGGCATTGAGTTCATCTACTCAGCACTTTTTAAATGCAGTTTAAGTAGTTGTCTCATTATGTGTAGTAGGACGGAAAGCCAAGGTTCAAGGAGTTCTCCTTTTTGGCAGAGATATTGTTAAGTCTGTATATCTTTGAAAGAAATAACCCACCAAAAATAGGATTTTTTTTTTTTATTAGAATTTGAAAGAATGAGAAGAAGGCAGTAAAGTGCAGCAAAACTCACTACAGAAACTTTGGCTCTGATTTCCCACTGCTTTACTTTGTATTTACCTTAGATGCGCGAGTTGAAAGGTGTGAGGATGGAGAGAGGCAGTGATGAATCGGGGATTTTGTATAATGTGGAGCTGATGGCTTCCAGCCATGAACTAATAAGTGGTTGGGGTTCATCTCCTAACTGAGAGCCTGCTATTGCTGTGCAGAGAATATAATGGATGGAAATAAACCATGCACCAATCTTGTAATAGAAAACATTGATTTCACCAGCCCCTGAATAGAGTATGATTTTATTTAACACTATTACAAATCTGAAGTAACTTCACAGCACTGGATGTGGCAAGATAAGAATGAAACTAATACAAATTTACTTGGAATAATTTTCAGGGTTGTTTGTAAAATAAAAAAATGTATCAAAAATATTAGGGCAGGCATCAAAAGCCCTTCAGCTTCATCCCCTAGTAGAAAACTGAGAGCTTGACTCTGGGCTAGATCCTGAAGGGAGGCCCCATGGCTATCCCTCAGCTGCTTCCCGGCAGCAGTTCACGTCAGAAGATAGTGCTCCTATGTCAGTCTTCATGTTTCTGCTCCATTTGAATATGCTGTCTCTGACCACGTCCAGATAATAAAGCATTTGTCTTGGGAAGCCCCAAAGCTGCTGAGATGTACCAACTCAAAGACAGTTAAGAGTGGTGGTCCTTTCTGGGAAGTCCCAGTTAATGGGTGAAGCAGGAAGCGAAAGAGAATATGGTGCCGAGCTGGGTGGTGACCATGTGATTTTTCTCTAACAGGCAAGACATGGCCATTTTTGAGCATGTTTCTTATATAGTTCCCTGATGTGTGATTAGGGAGACAAAGTAATTGCAGTGGAATGGATTATACCCAATTTTAGACGGAGAGGTTAATTGCAGCCTGGAACAACTGGTTAAACTGGTGGAAGGATGTTGGGGGGGGACAACTTTTGTAGTGTCAATGAGTATTTAGGATATGGTTATCTTATTTCTTTACATTCCAGGGGAAGGAGAGCAAGTATAGTTATGTCATACAGAAATAGCTTAGAGAAACGATACTACGTGTTTTCTGGAGGATATGCTCCTTTGATAGAGTATTGCAAAATGTTTTATAAATGTTTATCATAGTCATGCTGAATTGATGATTTCATCAGAGAAGCAAAGACTTAGTTAAATTAACTGTTTCTTAGTGTGGCAGGAGCTTTTTGTAAATGCATATTAATTGATAAATAAAAATAAATATGAAAGTTTCTTACCAGTTCTATCTAAAACTTTTGGAACACTGTCATTCCTAATTAATAATGGTATAAAATGTGTGGTATTAATGTTCCTGTTAAACATAAGCAAAGAAGGACATATGAAAAAGCATTCCCAGTTCACATAAAAATAATTATTGGTTTAAAGTCCAGGCCCCCTCCCTGCAATAAACTGCTTTGTATGACATTCTGTACATTTTAGATATAGTTACCAAAGCCAGCAGCTTTCATGGTATCCATCCAACAGGATATTGTAATCAGAGTGCCAGTAATTCTGGGAAGCATCAAAAAAATGTTTCAGAGGATGTTTAGTCAGAAGAAAATCACAGCAGAGGCAAATCTGAACTGTTCGAGCAAAAGGAAAATTTCCTGCAGAACTGTAGAACAAATTCTACAAATAACTGCACCTACTGGACAAGTTAGATAAGGATGCAGTACACATTTTAAAATAGTAATCTTGAAACTGCATATGTAGCTGTAGAGTGCACATGGGTGCATCTTGCTATAAGTAGCATCTTTTTATTACATGTGAATTGCTCATTTTGAGTTTACCTTTATAGATGATCCTTTTTTTTTCTTATTAGACCAATCATTAGAATTAAGAGAATATTAATATATGGTGCCAGTTACATTATGAAAGGGTGTCACTCTGCATCTGGAGGTGTAATTCTCTTAATAGCCACAAATCCTACAGGGACCCCAATACTCAGATGGGTCTAAATTGTATTGGAAACTCCTAAATTAGGCTTTAAAGCAGAATATATTTAAACATGTTTAATAGTTTGGCTTATACATGTATATCAAGGTAAACAAATGAGAATGGGAGGGGGTCTCAGTGTTTCAACTCGGTTGTTTCAAATTGTGTCATAGCTTTGTGCTTTATATAGCAACAAGGCCCTGATTAAGCACTTAAGCATGTGCTTAAGGTTAAGCATGTGATTAAGTGCTTTGCTGACCTAGGGCTTAAGTACCCTGTAAAGCATTGGAAAACTGAATAAATCAAATTTAGGTCATATCCAGCCCTGTGCTACATACCTATGGTAACAGCAAAGCAGAAGGTAGGAAGCTTTGCTTTCAGAGGCTGGGAACAGCAGGGCAGGATTAGAGCCTGACATTCAGGGGGGTGCTGGGGAGGGGGAGCAAGCTGCTGTGACAGCCTCTGCTCTGGGAGGGCATGCTCTGCCAGCCGGAGGCCTCGGCTGGGTCCTCAGCTGGCTGTCACCACGCTTCAGTCTGCAGCAAGCAGGAGCCTGCGGCAAGCGCTGCTGCTTTTCAGAGAGCCGAGTTTATCTGGGTTGCTCGGTGGTGTAGCTCCGTGGCCTTCCCCAGTGGGATGGTCCTTGTCCTGTGAGGTTGCTCAGTGTTGCTCCTCTCTCCCTTCTGTTTTCCTCCTCACCTTAGACCTTGGCAGGGAAATGCTATAGAAGTTCACCTTTCCATAAGTGATAAACACCAGGGACATCTTGGATAGCCTCGTGGAATTTGGATGCTCAAATGTTGGTGCTGGAAGCTCCTCTGCATGGCTCCCTGCCTATGGGATGGTCCTACCTGCCATGAGGATGCACCAAACTGAGCTGCTTTTGTGTCTGCTTGTAGTGAGAAATAGGAACATTTGGGTCGCGGGAACTGCGGTGACAGACAATGGACAGGCTTTTAAAAAACTGGAAGGTGTTTTTTGTGGATAAGTGTTCTCGGAAGTATTGAATATTGTTATTGTGCTACATTGACTCCTGGAAGCTGGTACTGAAAACTTCAACTGGAAAAAAGAATTTTTTTTTTTTTGGTGTCTTTATTATTTCCTTAGTCAAAACCAGCCACTGCAGACATGAGCTTAAAAATATTTGTGAATTCTGCAAAACTTGCTTTGGTAGTTTTATTATTTGCTGTGCTCGAGAAGAGTAAAGCAAAGAGTGAACTATAAATGACCACAGAGATGAGGAGAAGGTGAAGTTTCAAGGAACATATGAATCCTTAGAGGGGAAAACAAACAAACAAAAACAATTAAAAAAAATGCATAGGGTTCCTAAGAGTGGGTATGAGTGGTATTTTACAACTTAAATAATTTTAATTCTTCTTCCTTTCTTATCCTCTTCTAACGCCTGGCTTCTCCTGACTAAAGTCTTTCAAACTCACAAACTTCCACGTACTGGAAAAGAGGAACACATCACGTGCTGTCACTGCAGACTTATCCTCTACAGTACCACCTACAGTGGAAGTCTCGCTGCAGGCTAGAGTTATACAATATCACAGAGAGAGATTAAGCATTACATTTATTGTGGTTGCTGGAAGGCGATATTATTGCTGTTTCAGTGGAGAGATTTATAGCAATACTTAATGAATGCTACTAGTTTTGTTATCAGTTGGTAACCATACACATGTTGTGCAAGTGGAAATATTACATTAAGTCTTTATGAAAACCTTGGAAAAGTTGGATATTAGTGTTTGCGGCAAATTTGGCAGCATAATGAAACTACGTTAGTATAATGGCATGGTATTGTTAGGCTGGGCATATGCTGTTGGACAGAATACAGGCAAAATGAGCCCTATCACATTTAGGCATTTTCCAAATGAAGAAATTCTTTGTGATCTATCCTGAGGAATGTGCAGATTGTTACAGTTATCAGTCTCAGTCTATTTATGAAAATATCATAGGTCAGAAGCAGTTCAGAAACTAAATGCAAATTAAAAATACAAAGCTTTTAATGGTATTTTCCATTTTAGCTCTGTTTGAATCAGAGCTATATGTGAGTCATCAGCAAAATAGGAACTATTAAGATGGATCAGAAAGATGTGAAACTTAGGAGTTCCTGGAAAAAAAATAAATTCAAATTTTATTGTAAACGTGCTGGTCTACTCACATCTACTCCCAGTTTTAATGTAGTAGACAGCCCTAATGAGAAATTGAAAGGGAACAGTAACTGCAGAGAATCGACTTTTCCCTTCCCCCGAATCTTTACTTAGAATCACTAAAGACTGAGCATCCTAGAAAAACTGCAAGAAAAATCTTATTTAAATTCTTTGAGATATAACATTTATTCTGTGTTCTGACTAGATGCCTTAATATTTTCTCCTCATGCATAGATAGCTGTATGGCAAATATATATGTGTACATTGATCTGAAGTGAAAGTTTCGTTAAACGCTGATGACAGTCAAATTATTAGGCTTAGAAGCAGCTCTTTGTCACAGTGCAAAACATATACAAGTTTATGACTGATATCAAGAGTCATTCACTTGAATGCTTGTAGGTGCAGGGTTTTTTTTTCCTCAGGAAGGGAGATTTATTCCAAGATCCTGCTATTGAAACCTCAGTCAAGATTAGGTGTAAAGACAACAGTGCACGGAATAAGTAAATAGTGTCTGTGATGCTTGCCATCAAAGGATGTGATAGAGTATTCTCAGATGGAACAGACAAGTCTGATATTGCATATTAGTGGAGTTAAAGTATATGAGGTATTGAAAATATTCATGCCTCTGCAGTGATGGAGAGAAGGCAGAAGCTTTTGGCTTGGATGTTTTAGATAATTAAGAGCAACAAAAGATTACGTTGGTAGCAGATTTGCTCAGATAGATAGCATATTCCTGCTAGAGAAATGGGATATCTAGTCTAGTGGTCTGATGGCCCTTTTTCTTTTCTTTTTTTTTTTTTAAAGGAAAGAGCACTTCTATCTTCGAATTGTATTGTAGGATGCATAATCAGACTCGTGGCAAATAATGAAATTACTTTTCTCTAATAATATTCTGTTCCAGAATTTATCAGGATTTTGCAACAGGATTTGAAATCTGAGATAACTATTACATAGATGTATTCTAAAATTTGGATAAAAGAAACGTACTGTATCATGAAATTATTAAAGAGAATTTGAGTATGTAAATTAATTTGACTAGTGTTGAATAAAAGCAACCCATTTTATTGAACTTCCGTCACCTTTTTTGAAATGGTAGTGAAGTGGTAATTAAAACCAGCTAATTAAATATTATTTTAAAGTGTACATTTGTTCTTAATTTTCAAATTAATTTTCTGATGTGCATGTTTTACTTTTTCTGTCTGCAGTTTATTGCACAAACTCTCTGCTCTGACTGACCTTAGGGGGGGTAAAAGACTGGGGCTAGATTGTGGAGGCATCAGAGAAATGAGGATTATAAAAACTGCTTCCGTAGATTTGTGACTTACCTCTTTCTCTGCATTTTAATTCCTTTCTTGGCAACTGTTCATAGCTATATCCTAGAGCAATGTTTCCTAGCTGTGGTTTGTGGACCTTTATTGGTCTGTGGGGCCATGCCATGTGGTTGTTGCACAAATTGTACTGGTCCCCAGGAATAATGTGAGCTCACTGGGTGAAAGCAGCAGTGTCTCTCTAGCTAGAGGACCCACCACACTGAAGAAATCCTGTAGAATAGGTTAAGTCTTTTTGCCAAAACCTGCACGGATGCTCCAAGAAGTGTTGAGGAGAAAGTTATCCACTGGGCAAAAACATGAAAACACAGTACAGACTCAGAAACAGGATGATCTTCTGTTTGCTTTAAAATAAGAGTAAAAAGAAACTATAATTCCAAACTAAAATTCTGCAGCGTCTCCTGCACATATAGGAGACTGCAAAGTCTCCTATGTCACCAGGAGCACAGCAGGTTGCTGAAGAAGGAGTAGCAGTTTTAGTCTGTTCTACACTCAAACTTGAATAAGCTATGATGCTTCACAAAGGTCAGTGCAAGTTCTACAGGTATTTCATGTGATGGAGGCCACGATATCATACACCTGTTGGTAACTGTCAGCACTTGTAGCTACTCCACCTTGAACTGTGTTGCAGACCTGCCCTTCGAGGTGTTCATGTGAGTGGCCATTATTGATCTATTAATGTAAGCATTGCCAAAGGGTTTCCTGATTAAAAAAAAAAAAATCTGAGAAAAAGGCATCTCTCCCTCATGCCCATTTCAGACCTAGGTTAGGGTAAAGATGCATCAAGTAGACAGGAAGAAAAGTTAGATATAATTTTAAAGTTGCAGTTAAGAATTATAGTCCTAAGAATATACAGTCCATAAACTTGATCATCTGTTTACACCAAAATTTCCCATCTGTGCATATTTTAGAAATAAATTGATACTGGACAAGGTACTTTAACATTTTACACCATCTATATACATAGCAAATGCAGAGGCATCTTTTACTGCTTAATTACTAAACATGCAAATTTTTTGTCTAAATAATAAAATATTTAAGGTTGGAATTCGTCTTTTTAATTAAAATTTTCCCAAGGCAAGTACGATTACTGCAGCATGGAAAGATTTGCTCATACTTGTGTAGTGTGTTTTTCATAATGCTGATGGTGACTGACAAAGTCAGTTATGTGCCACTCTTGAGGTGTCTGTTATTAATATTTTTGTATCAGTGATGAGAGGAGCAGCAGTAACTATTGCAGTTGATGAGCCACAATAAATAGCAGCAAATGCATTCTGACCTCTGACTCTGTCGCAAACAGCATGGTACTATCTGCAGCTCTGGTTTTAATTTCAATGGCATCAAAGGGAAACTCAAGAGCTTCAGAAAATCACTGGCACCATGGCTCAGATAAAATGCTTACCCACAGACATAAATTACCATGGGAATAAAAAGACTACACCAAAATTACATAGTTTCATAATGCTCTTAAATCAAAGTCTAGAGGACAGTGAGCACAGCTCACAAATTGCAACAGTCACACTACTTGATGAGTGGCTTTTTTTGGCACTAACTAACCTAACAGGTTTCTTTGAGAAGTGGTACTTGATGGCATACACTCAGATTGTGTGGGGAAATTCAGCAGGATGACACTCCCATTTCACAAAAAATTAATTCCCGGCACACATTAGAAAATGTATTTTCACAGTTCTGACTGCAGCATTGCACTGCATGAACATGTGTTCCTGTAAACATGATACTTTGTTGGACTTTCATTGCCACTGAACTCACGGAGTTTGAAGCTGTGTAATTACTTTAAGGCATAGTAAATCCTGCTCACCTTACCTAGTGATGGCTCTCCAAGAGCTAGTGTATTTGCAGTCAAAGCCAAGAGAACATTGCAATGAGCTGCAAAATCCTGGGCAAAACATTTTGCAGGAGGCATTCATCTAGATCAGTTCCAGTTTGAATGTTTACTAGATGATGGAGGCTAGATGACCACATAAATCCTCCTTAGCTTGCCTGTGGAAAATATGGTTCTAATTCTTTCTGAATTCCAGCCTATATATTCTTGCTGCAGCAGCATACATAGTCGTCTTCACTAGAGTTACTGAATACTGTTATCTTATTTCCTCACCTAAATCCTTGTTCTAATCTCAATGTATGGGAGATTTTTGTTTAGTCTAGGGTGTGTGACAAGCTGGACTGGTGATAAATAAGAGATCCAGCTCTGCTTCTCTTTGAGTGATGGAGAAACAGGCTACATCACTGGAACTGTGAATAGTCTTCCATTACCTTCCCATGAATACCCCTGTGAAAGGCAGAGTTCTACAGTCTTTCAGAAAAAAGATCCTAGAGACTTAGTGTACCTCTAAGAAGCAGGAGATGTGCTCCAAGAAGTTCTGTTGACATGCATGACAAGTCAGTACAGAGAGGCATTAATTTGGATAAGCACATCGTGTTTTCACTTCTGAGACTATGTATCGACATTCAGACCAAGCACTGATCGCTAAATGGTCACCACAGTTCAGACTTTTCCAGTTATTGAAGGAAAGAGAGAGAAAAATACTTTCTGACTGTATTATCCTGTAGTAATACATAATGATAGAAGTTAATGAACTATATTGACCTCTAATGAAATCACTTCTTCATTATTGCAAAAGAAATAGGGCCACTTCCACTCTGATACCATTTGTGGTACCTATAGTCATGTTTCAGTCTGGTTCCCCATGAGAGTTTAAAATTCCAGCACAGTTCTTTATTATGTTTAAATCACACTGATACTTACAGCCTACTAATAGTAAGCTATTAACCTGTTACTGTTATTTGTAAGCTTGTTAGTTACCCACTTAAATTTTGGTACATCATTTTGTAAACTCCTGTGTGAAATTCCTCAGTTGAGCCTGCAGCATCAGTGAGCTCCAACTTGTTTCAAGTTGAGCTACTTAAGGTTCTAAGAATCTAGTGGCTCACAAGAGATTTTCATTATTGGGGTCAGAAGCAACTCTGATCTCATAGCAGGGAATCTCATAGCAGGGAATTTTAAATGCCTAATAGCTATAGACTACATAGAAATCAGCTTTCTGTCTGAGTCATAAAAATAGTACTGGTTGCCAGTTACACTTAAAAGGGAGTGATCAGTGAACCTGATTCTTTCAGTCTTAAAGTTCTTTGGCAGGTGTTCAGTGAGACTTCCACAGTCTTTACACGGAGGGATAAAAACCTCATGTATTTAAGTTCATCTTATGGACTTCTTTTAAGAAGTAAGGAGTTCTGGTATCGTGGCTTTTTTTTTTTTTTTTTTTTTAAATCTCAAAGGGGGGGAAAAAAAAAGTTTATCATTTTATCTTTTTTTTTTCCTTAAAAAAAAAAAAAAAAAAAGGTTAAAAAAAAAAATAGGGAAGGAAAAAAAAAAAAAAAAAAAAACTGGCTTTTTTTTCTTCGGTTAAAGAAGAGAATCCTGTTTTGACCACAGTACCTGAAACAAAGATCCCGCTCAAAACACTAGAAAAAATGGACATTTGTTTTTATTTTGAACTATGTAAAAAGTCGTTTCTGCAGTAATGTTGTTACCTTCAGAAAAATACTTGACAGAAAAGCCTGTAGGAGAAAAAGGCAACAGCCATTTCAGTTCAGATTTTTGGCTAGACCCTGAGATACAGGTGGCTTTTAGAAAGCACGGGTCAAGTGTGAGAGTATATGAATGCTCACCTTTGCCCTCCTGTAATCTTAAAAGTCTCTTGTGCCAAACTGGAAGATGACTTTAACTTCTACCAACATCAAATAGCACCTGGACCATTCTGTCTATGCCTGCCGCTCCCCACAGGCCATCTGTGATCTGCATACTACCCTTCACAATTATTGATACAGTGAGTAATTTCTCCTGATGTTAGATATAGCTCCAAGTTGCCATTACAAAGAAAAGACACAGATGATGTATCCTCTCTGGTATTCTTAGTGCCAGAAGTAGAAATAACCTGGTAGGTCAAAGGGTGTCCAGGTTGACACATGCTGCATTCAGTCAAGAGACTTTCCTTGTCCTCACTTCAGGCTCAGGACACCTTTTGTAAGGGTGCTTTTGATTTAAAAGGCTGGTGAAAAGAACCTGAGTGATATTCATTCTCTGGTATTTCTAACTTTGTGCCATGCTAGTCAGCAGAATGTACCCTTCCAACAACCATAGAAAAAAAATAAATCATATCTTTGTCTTTTGTAAGTAGGGATTGCTGACTTATTTTCTTTTCTACACAAGTATCAGGTTTATGAACGTTTTATTTGAATACATTTTACTGTAGTCTGCCTGTTTTCTCTTGATTATGTATAATGCTATGTTTCTTGCTGTGTTCCGGAGTAGGTCTTTTAAGCCTTGCTTTATTGCACGAGACACTATAGAGGACTCCAGACATGATAGCCATCTAAAGTATGTGACCCATGCCATTCAGAGATTTCTAACTTTACAACTGATTTCTTTGCACAAGTGAGTGCCGTAGCAGGGAACTGTTGCTCCCAGTTCACATTTTGGAAGGTAAAGCCTGAAGGCTGTATTTATACTGCTGTGCAGCAGCAACCTGTAGATAAGAGGAAGAAAGGTCTGTCCATAACAGTTAGATTTTGGAGTTTCCTCAGACCTATCTGTGGGATAGTTTCCAACATTTTGTGGCTGCCCCAGGAGTTTTCCTCTAGTTTATCTGGCCTGCTGTGATGATGTGGTCAATAAAACCAGCAAGACTGCTAATACAAAGTTTCCTTAGTCTACCACAAAGATACCTGTGATTATATGCACTATGAAATCTATCTCACATGTCAGAAAGGGAGAACCTTTCCAGAAAAAGAAACTAAACATGAGGTGGTAGAACTCATGTCCACCTCACTCTTGAGGTCTATCAGATTAGGTTACAGAAGGTTTTGTGAAAGAGACCAAGTGGTTCACAAGACATACAGAACAAGCCTGGCAGAAGAAAACATTTTAACATCAGTCTTCAGACTAGCACAACTATAACCTGTAAAATTTGGTTGAATCCTATGGATTTACACCAATATGAACAAGGTAACAAAGAAACAAATAGGATATTTCATGAAGTCAGAGTTTAATCTACTTTTTAAATGGTTTCAGAGTACAGCTAAAGATTCTGAAGAAAAGCTATAAAGCTGCAGATAGAAAAGAAAGCATGTAGTCTTTTGGTCAGGATAGAATTTTATTCCTTCTTGAGTTTGCTTAGATTTTAGCACAAGAATAACCATAAGAAATCACGAAACTTTTGTCATACCAAATACTTAAAGAAGTCTGCAATTTCTGTTGCTGTTGATTGTCACTGGAGAGGATGGTTTTATAAATTAATGGGCAAAACAGGTTCTGCTCCATCAATCTTGGCTCTTCCAATCTGTCCTGTTCCTTAGCACACAGACCCAAGGGGTGGGAGGGGGTCATGTAGTTTGGTTTCCTCTCCTTTCATGAGCGATACAATCCATGCTGAAGACTGACTTGGGGTTATTGCATGTAACAAATCAGCATGTACACTGGTGATTACAGATTTGCAAGTTGATGGTGAAATTTTGTATGTATGATTGGTAATCTAAAATAATTACTTGCACATAACCTTTTTTACTTGGCTATGCACCTCCTTTCTTGGTCTTACACTGACTCCAAAGGTGGAATTCATGATTTAACTGGTCAAAGTGCTGCTCTGTGCCCATTGCTTACTTAGTGGAATAGACTTGAGTTAAAAGGAGGACTAGGGGCTGTTTCTATGTGGGTTGGGCTTTTATTATTTTAAAATTTAAATAAGAGTCTGAATCACCATAATATAAAGAGACCAAAATCAAACAACCATGGTTCATTCCTGTGCTTTGATTTTTATACCCATGCATGTTTAAAAAAAAAAAAAAAAAAAGAAAACCAAACATGTGTGCTGCCTTTTAATAAAGATCATATTAAAAATTCAATAAATAGCAATATCTCTGATCTCTTAACAAAAGCGTCTGGTGTACAGGAAATTAAATGAAAAAAAAAACTTGTTAATCCTTTTTGATTTCTGTACATGGTAGCTGGAAGCAGAATTCTTTAACTCACAGGATTCTCTTTTTGTCCTCCCTCTTTTACATTTCTTCCTTTTTTTTTTTTTTTTTTTAATCTTCCTCAGCACAAACGTTGTCTGGGTAACCTTGGTGTAAATGCAGTCTGTTTCTCTGATACATTTTAAAATAAATAATAAAAGAATAATAATAATAGTAAGAAAAAAAATAAAAAAGCTGTCGTGTCATTGTCTCATCCCTGTGGCCTTGCTGTGAGGGATCTGTCTTGAACCAGGTGATAACCTGATAGACTTTATCTTGTCTTTTCTGGGCCTCCCTGAAGCCTGCCAACACTTCGGCTGGCTGTTAGGCATTTTAAATATCCCCCATGAGCCCTAACCTTACCCCTTTTCTCTTCTTGTCAGCTGGAATGTCTCAGAGCTGTCAGAGGCTTGTTGCTTATTGATGTTTCCGTGTGTTTTATGTCTTTTCTGAGATATGACAGCCCCTGACACAGTGCTGATTTCAATCAGCCGGCTTCTGGAGAGGCCTAAGATTTTTGTCCTCGCGTAGTCCCAGCCGCCAGCATACTTCAGAGGCCTCCATCTAATGAAAATGTTTCAGTAGGCTGAATAAAGGCCCGCTGCTCAACAAACAACAGTTGATGAATTCACAAGACAAAAAAAAAAAAAAAAAAAAAAAGAGAGAGAGAGAAAAAAAAAAAAACAGAGGAGGAAACCCTCCCCCCCAACACCCTTCAGCCTTTGTTATAAGAAAAGCAAGAAGAGAGAGTGACCTCCTGAGCCAAAGGTTTTGACACTGAATCAAATCCCTTTAGGCCTGAACTGGCAGGCTGGACCCAGCTTTAGATTACTTTATCACATCTTAGAGTGATGCTTGTATGTACCTCAGGATACCCTATGTGTAAAGAGTGGATATTTTACCCTTGTTGCTTATTAAGTCAAGTCTCGGTGTCTGGTAGAAAATGAAGGTCTGTCTTGTAGAGGGGGAAGGAAATGTGTCTTAACTAAAAACAAGGAGTGAAATTATTTGCATGGAGAAGCCTCTTTGGAAGAAAGCAGGTCATGGACTTTGCTTGAAGTTGCTGTGAGAGAACAGATATTTTTGCTCACAATCAGCTGAACAAGCTTTGGGGCAACATAGAGTGTTTGCTTTGTGGGTTTTGATTAAGTCTTTTAATGGGCATTGAGAATTATGATGGTACCAGAGCCACATGGCCACCTGGGATGTGTCCCTGGCAAAGGCTCTTTGTGCTGTCTCCATCACCTGGCCTCGGTTACTGATGCTGCTTCTCACTGCTCCCTATGGCGTTTCAGATGGGGAGAAAAGCAAAGACAACAACCATCCTTCGTCTCCAACTGGGGACTGCATGGAGGAGAAGCCTCTTGCAGGGTTATCTTGCACCCTTCCAGGAAGCTCCTTCCCTCTTGAAGCATTATCTGTAGCCACATAGATTCCCTAATCCCCTGATTTCAGCTGAAATTGCACTACTGTGAGGCATCGTTATTATCCAGGCTCTGACGCACACATCAGGGATCGTCCTCCACCGTGCTAGGTACTGCACAAGCATAGCAGGAAAAACACAGCGGCAGCTGCAGGAACACCTTGAATTGAATTGTTAATAGTGACACTGTGGTCTTTTCATAATACGAATTGTAGATCCTAAAGGAACTTTATATTGTATACTAGACTGGGGGTTTTTTGGATTTTTTTTTTTTTTTTAGAGAGATTGTACTTGTCTGAGCCTGGGCTATGGGATTAGGTTTTGTTAGGTGAGATTTGTTAATGTTCATGTTCATTATTTTATTTACATATATTTGGTAATTTTATTTTTTTCCCCCCCTCTGTTTATTTTTGTACAGAGGAAAAACAATTTCTCCCCATTCTCTAAATAAACACAACCTGCCCCACTTTTGAACATCAGTGAAATCTATACCTGCAGTGACTCGGATGGTTTTGTTAATAACAGAGAGAGCTCTCCATGTAGCCTGATTCTGTCCTTCAGATGGGAGACTTTAATCCTGAGTTATTTTTCACGGCATTCAGCTACTGGTTTTTGAGCAACAAATTACATCCATGCCTCCAAGCCAAACAAAGAGTGAAAATTTCTATTTAAAAGAATGTGGAAATAATACTGTCCATCTACCTACAGTACAATTCCATTTTTAAAATGCTTTGATATTTTTAACAATATTAATATAATAACAGCAGCATGTGCCTATTGCGTTAGCCTGTATTTTATAACTTGGTATCCAATTTCTCCCTTGTTTCCTGCAGGACTGTCACTATTAATTTCTACTCCCATTTTTTCCGTCAGTGTGAACATTGTCATTGGACTATTGTCTGTAAGTGATAAGCAGCTCCTAGTATTATTGTTGTTATTATTATTATTTCACTCCTGCTTGTTGAGCATCAACAAATCTACCAAAAATATTAAAAATTTAGTGCAAGTTTAACTCTCTCTTCACCAGATGTTCCCTCTTTCTTCAACTCAAAGGAACATACTTGCTACTGTATATCCAAGAATAAAAAAATAGGAAACTAGTAGAAAGGCAATCTGTCACAGGGAAAAAGAAATGCCTCAGGGGGTAAAGAATGCCTTCACAGTATGGCTTTAAGGTTTTAATTTATATTGGTCCTGACTCATGACACAGCCAGAGCAAGCCCAGGCTTGGGAGTCAGGTCTCCCACTGACCCTTGCATAGACTAGTTGAGAGAGAGATGTCAGCTGAAAACTCCCGGGGATCATGGGCCTGCCAAGCGCTTTGAAAATGACTGCCAATTTGGCCTAGTCTCAGCTGAACGCATGCCCAAGAGGGAGGGAATGCCAGCAATAAAACTGTTTAGAGGGGAAGTATATTGCTTTTGAGATCCCAAACATTTCCAGCCTCTTTATATGACAATTTAGTTTGCATACGTGCATGCTCTTGTAAACATACGTACTTGCACGCACACATGCGTACGCTCCTTTCAAATACAGGAACAGTCTGTGAAGAGACGTAGAAGGTTGATGCCCTCTCCTGTGTTCTCTATGCAGCCAAACAACCCTTCTTTAATTTCAGATCATAACAATAAAAGTGAATGAATTTCACAACTTAAGAAAAAAAACCTAAAAAACCAAACCAAAAACAAGGACAAGCCCCTACAGACATTTAAGGAGAAGAACAGGTGAATGCCAGAGATGACAGGAAGCTCCCTTCTTATTAATTGAAATATTCTGATATTTCAATGATGGGTGACAGCATAAACCTACAAAAGGATACAACATTGTTGATATCTAAAGTTTCTCCAAATTCAGGTAATAAGTAAAGTTCTCTAGGATTTGTGTTTGGTTTTGATTTTTTTTTTCCTCTTGTCTATAAGTTTTAAAAGAACAGAGTAAATGCTGTGTTCTTTTTAATGTGAGTTGTAAAAGAAACTCAATTTTAAATTTCATTGTCCTGAAATGACTTTTTCTCCTGTCTTTTTATATTCCATTACAATGTTTCAAGGTTAGGAAAATGAAAAAACCCAACAACTTTACTGGATTGGCTCAAATATAAATGACTCTGCAATTCATTCAAGCTTATTGCTATTTCTTTTACTCATGTAAGTGGTGCCACTGGAGTAAATGATATTACTCCTCTGAGTAAAGGCTGCAAGATGAGGCTTAACATGAAGACATGGGAAAGAGAATAGGGAAAAGAATGGGGAAAAACCCCAGCTCTATTAATGTCCCAGAACATTGCATAAAGCATGCCAGAAGAAAGAACTATTTGGGTGTGTGTAACATTACAGTTAAGAATACCTAGATGAAAAAAACTGCAACAAACAAAACACCACTTGGCAAGCACATTCATCTGCTGCAGCATCTGCCTCCAATATGGTTTATACCTGCATAGATACATTTGGGAACTGAAAGGTAACAAGAATTTATCAAAGGATTAGCAACTACTGATGCTACCATTCACAACCCTTACAGAAATAAATTGTCATAATCATATTACTTGCTCCTCAGTTTGTTTTTTGCCAGCATATATTTTCTTTGAAATGCCAAAATGTAACCTAGAATTGGATGGATCCTGACACAGCTGAAATATTTTGCATTAGTCACTGTGTAAAATGCTTTCAGAAATATTCTTTTGGTATTTATGACTGT
>JANIJG010002341.1:0-54425 GCA_024611175.1 Megaceryle torquata
TGAAAGATGGGTAGATGAAAAAGAAAAAAAAAAAAGAAAAAAAAAAAGGGGGGGGGTGGGGGGAAGTATAAATAAAAAGGCTAGAGAAATGAGACAGAATGAGCAGCAAAATTTAAAAATAGAAAAAAATAAGTGTGATAAAAACTTACCTGAAGAAAAAGCCAGGCCTTCATGATGTTCCTCTAGGTGTCTAGGTGAACTTTCCCCCTCACTTTGATGATGGAGGATTGGGTCCTTAGGAAAAGTGGGAAGTCTGAACATAACGAAAAGAAAGAATGTGCTGGAAAGTGAAAAGTGAGTGAGCAGTGCCTTACAGCAATAATGATTCAGTAGCTGGTAGACAATATTGTCGTCTCTGCACACATCCAAGGACTTAAGTGACCCACTGCTCTGGCTGAGGATCTGCTCCATTAATAATAAGAAAGAGCAATTTAAACTATGTGTTGTGTTTTTTTTTTTTTCTTTGTGTTTTATACAGGTTTGGGGAATATGTTATCAAAGGCTCCTGTTCTGGCCAACGTCCACAGGCATCATCACCTGTGGTCAGGCCCTGGGTAGAAAGATCAGTTATCTTTGCATAGCCCTACCGCCAAAACCAGATCAGTCAGAAGTAACTCAAAAGGAAATATTCTACAGGGAACAAATGAAGATGCATTTAGAGGAAATAATCCCCATTCAGGATGCCATTATTAAAAAAGAGAGATAACCATGAGAGCTAAGATATGTCAGGGCAACCTCGTTGACATTGGACTGGAGAACTTCTACTGTGAAAGCAGAGAAACTAGGTCAGTGCTTTTTGAAGAGAGGAAAGCTCAGGGTGGACATCATTATTTTATATAAGACTCTAAGGGGAATAGCCAGGAGAGATGTCAGGAAACTAGTGTCAAATACAAGAACAAATGGACAGACTCTAAGAAAGGGAAATGAAGAGAAAACTAAAGGAGGCTTGAGCTCAAGGGATATAAGCAGTTCTGTACACACTAAGTAGTTGATGCTAGGGCTGGGATACAGAAAGGGCTGATAAGAGCAACCAATAAGGGTTTGGGAAAGGAAAATCTTTGTGGGGTACAGCAACCTGAGAGCAGACAAATCTGTATCTTGATCTTAGTCTGGACCTAGAATTGCCCAAGTTTCAATCTCAGAATTACTTTGAGATTCACATGCACTAAATCTCTGTGCAAGCGCAGTAGATTGAAGTGACAGTTCAGTTTATCACTTGAAGATAAAACTCAGAAGAACATTTGCCTTCTAATTCTATTAATATAAATTTAATTACAAGGGCTAATTCCATTTCAAATGTTAACTTATAAGGGTTGGTGGAGGTAGCAGCCTAGAGAAAGAGATGATGCTGGAATCTTGAATCCTTACATTTGATCAATAGTTCAGTGCTAATAGACTTTATTTATGAGTTGGAGCATATGGTTTGAAAATGAGCCTAATGATTAGGTTGCATGTGTGTAGACACACATTTCTCTAAGCACTGAAATATTTGCATGTTGCAGTTGTCTCCAAAGAAGGAAAAAAAAAGAAAAAGCCTCTCTGTGGTGTTGTAACAGATTAGAATAGTCTTTATTTCCTCCTCACCCCCCCAAAAAAAAAAACCCCAAACCAACAGAATGCTATCATGCAAGTGTAAACAAGACTTCCAGAACATGCTGCTTTAAACATAGATCAAACCAGTACTCTTTATTCTAAGTATCTGAGATGTATACCAGTCACTAGGAAAAAAGGTAGCTTGAGGTAATAGCCTGGGGCAAAGGGAATTTGAAAACAGGAGAATTGGTGGACTGTTTAGTCTAGGGTGCTATTAGTGCATTTTCTTATATCCTTCAAAATTTGAAGGCAGAACAACATCTGTTAGAAATAAGCATGACATTATTGATGCTGATGCAGCTTAACTATGGATCTGGTCCATATTCTAATATATATAAAGAGGAAAACAGGAAAAAAGGTCTCGTAAATATAATAGGCCCAACAGTTGTATTGAGTATGGGTCAAAGTCTGAGATCCTGTAAAAAGTGTAATACCAGCCTTGTTCCTTAGAAATTTCCTTGTTTAGATTAATACAATTTTTCTATTCTATTACCTTGGTCTGAGTAATGTCACGAACCTTCCTTCCTTCTAACCCAATGGTTAAGCAAGAGAGATTTTTGAAGTGAAATTCTGAGGAGGAAAGAGCCTGAGAATGCTGTAGGTCTGTCCCCTTCCATTCTGCTCAGTTGGAGCAGAAATGTACCCATGCCTTTCAGATCATAAAAATCCATGGCAGCAGGATGCTCAGAAATCTGTAGTTCAGCAGAAGAGTTGATACACATGTTTTGAAAACTTTCACAGTAACCTCAGATCAATTTTGAACAACCAGGATACGATACTGAGATGAACTGGCCCATCTCAACCACCGTTACAGCCAAGGAGTCATTGATGTTGACATGGAACCAAAAATACATCATGGCACTGGGAAAGAGCGAGGATCACAGAGGTGAGTGATACTGATCAAAGCAGATGAGAGTCAGGAATGTTTATACAGAAGATGCAGACTCACACACACCTCGGTGATCTGAAGCCATCAGAGTTAATATGCTGTCTATTAAAATTTGTTCAAATACAGCACCTGTCATAGCACGTACACGAGAAGTGTTTGTTAGGTCAATCTTACACAAGACGAGCAAGGTGGAGTAGGAGGGGAGCTAACCCTAGCTGTCTGGGAGTGGGTGCACAGCCTGAGCAGTGTTGTCTGTGCACCTTTTCTTCTCCTAGGCACCAAACCTCAGAGGTTATTGCATTACTTGAATGTTAGTTTTATTCCGGTGTGATCACTTCTCATGATCTTAATAATATTTGAATGTCTGGCACTCTTTAATATTAGTCTTCCAGCAGTACTCTGCTAGGAAAGGGATGCAATGCTTGTGTTTTACTGAACATCTGCAGCAGAAATGAGATTGGAAAGGGGTTTTCTCTAGCCAGAGCTGAAGCTCAGGGTTCTCACCATCCAGCTGCACCCTCGTGGATCAGTGCTCACAGGAGAATGAGTGGCAGCATCCTGGCAGCACAGCAGCCACAAGCCTAGTACCGCTGTGCTAATACTCTGCTGCTGTTTTGGAAGCATATGTAACAGTGCTAGCAGGAAGACTTCAGACAGATGCTGTACTGAGGAAAATATGATGGCCAATGAGTTTTCACCTCTCGCTAGGTGCTTAAAACAACAGGCCATTACCATAGCAGCTGGGCACTCTGTGGGAAGATCTTTCAGAGAGCATTCATATACAGGCTATCACAAAAAGATTACGTGCAATATTGTGTGTCCTTAAGCAATAGGGAAGCAGTGGATTTGTGTTTCAGGCAGTCCCAAATGTCATTGTTATTTTCCATGCCGTTGTTGTCTACCTTCACCTGAACTTTGAAAGCCCACTGCATATCTGATAGCTTCAGAGCAAGCCCATGTTCTTAATGAGTAAATGAAGTTACTGTTCTTTTAGTTTGTTCTAAGTGTTGAACCCAGCATGGGATCTAACCTAGAATAGTCATCTTGAGAATATTGCGGTGGAAAGTAGAGCATTGGATTTAACATTGGAAATTAGAAGTTGATCCTACTTCTTATACAAAATTGAGATTGACAAAATTGAGGTTTATCTACATAAACCTTTAAACAAAGATGTGGCTCTGAATCAAAATTAGGGAACTGAAGAAATGAAGTTGAGGATTTTGTTCTCTTAAAGGAAACTTGCCCAGCAAGACTGTCACCAGAAAGAGCTGCCACAGCGGAGAGCTAAGCACAGCTGTTAATGGAGTCAGTTCTTTTTCTGGAGGTCAACTTTGAATAAATCAGGATAGTTTAAAAATTACAATTATTGATTAATTAATTTTATACTTGGAGCTTAGCCCTCTTAGTTTTGAAGAGGCTGTACACCAAACTGGTATGAATAACCATCTGAAAGGGAAAAAAAAAATAAAATCATTCTTTAATTAACTGCTGTTCTTGCACTAGCAATGGTTTTGGAGCTTTGTTTCCCCACAAGCAATTGCTAGATTTATATGAATGTAGTTGAAAGTTAACTGAGCAGGGCTTAAGTCTGAAAGAGAAACACTTAGCACATAAAACCAGGAGTATCCAGGTACCTAAACTGGAGATCCTGCCAGAGCTGTATGCCTCAGTCACATCACACCAGCTCACTTTGTGCCAGAGTTAATGTGGGAGCCGGCAGGATCAGGCCCTCTGCATATGGAGGAGAACCAGCTGGAAGAGGGACAAGGGGTGACCTTCAGGGCAGTATGGTACTGAATGTAGGGGGCTGGGGGCAAATAAAAGAAGAAATAAAGGAGCACCATGTTGGCATGAAGTGATACGCTGTCACAGGCAGCTCCCAGGCTGATCCCACACTTAAAAATAGATTGACATTTATCCAGGAGGTGAGTTTGTTGTTCTGTAACTACAGCATTTTCTATTATGGTTGATAAGGGAAAGAAGATTGGATCTTGGTCAGAAATATAAAAATTCGTCTCCTAGCAGGGGATAATAGCAGGAGAACAGGGGCAGATGACAACTGCAGATTTAAAAGAGTTCAGTGCAGTCCCTGGCGAGGAAGACACATTCAGCGCTGTCCCACACTCATGACTGGGCCACCCCCTGTGGCACCCAGGCTGGGGGGGTGGGTATCCCACCAGCAGCAGCCCCAGATTCTGTTCTGCTCCTTTCCCCTCCATAACTGTCCTTTCTAGGTGACTCTGGGCAATTTCTGCTGAATGTCAACTTCATCTCACACAGAAAGTCTTTAAAACTAGAAAGATGGGACCAATTCACCAGTAAGACCCTGATTTTGAGATTGTTCATCCCAGAGAAGAAAAAGCTCTGGGGAGACCTTACTGTAGTCTTTCAGTGCTTAAAGAGGACCCATAAGAATCACAGAGTGTTAGAGGTAGGAAGGGACCTCGAAAGATCATCTAGTCCAATGCCCACATCAAATAAAGATGGGAACAGACGTTTTAGCAGGGCCTGTTGTGACAGGACAAGAGGTAATGTTTCTAAACTAGAAGAGGGGCAATTTAGACTGGAGAGAAGGAATGGTTTTTTTACACTGAGGGTGGTGAAACACTGACCCAGGTTGCCCAGAGAGGTGGTTGAAGCCCCATCCCTGGAAACATTCCAGGTCAGGTTGGATGGGGCTCTGAGCAAGATGTCCCTGCTCACTGCAGGGGGGTTGGACTGGATGAGTTTTAAAGGTCCCTTGCCACCCAAAACGTCCTATGAGTCTATGATCTGGTGGAAGCATAGGGTTGGAATTTAGAGTAGGACTGTAGTGTGCTGTGCACCGTGTGAGGAAGGTGTGAGCTGTCAGGGTGGGTGAGAGTGTGTGTGTGTGTGCGTGTGTGCTTGTGCACATATACACACACACATATATGTGAGCAACATGTGCCTAGGTGGATGTGATGACTGTACTGCCTGGCTTTTGCAGTGGCACATTAGGTAGTTTAAAAACCTTAACATTCCACAAAAAAAAACCCAAAGCTCTTTTGTTTCAGTGTATAACTGTTGATCTAAAATGGGAGTTCTTGTTTTCTAATTCACAAAGCTTAAAAGATTGCTCATTTTATATTAAAATGATAGCCTTTGCAAGAGACCTTCAATCTAATTAAAGCCAGGAGATTAGCATCCCTTAGAATATTTGCAAAGCCTGCAATGGGAAGTTAATGAAATGTGTACACTTTTATAAAGCTTTAATTTTTAATGAAATAATTCAGGGCATGGACCTTGCTCCTCTGCCTCACCTGCTTAAACCAAAACAGGGCCTATTTACAAACAGTGCCAAGTTATGGGGTGAAGAAAACAGGAGGACCAGATAAGTGAAAAGCTTCTTTGTAACTACTACAAGCCTGTCTTTTATCTCTTCTATTCAGCCTCAGAATTCAACTGTTCCAGTTTAATAATAATGAATGAGAATATAATTTTAGAGTGGCAGTAATTTCTTAAGGTTATGGATATGTGCGTATATAAATATAATATTTTTTGTATATAATATATGCTGTATTTAAATATATATACATAATAATTTATATATACAATTATATATAAAAACACAGTGACTGCAGAGGGACCTTAAGTAAAGCAAATAAGGCACACGAGAGGTGAGTGTTGCAAGGGAATGTCTCCTACTTAGAGAACTGGGCTGAGCTCAGAGGTGAGGGAAGCAGCCAGGGCTGTAACAGTCTAGTTCAGAGGGGATGACCAAAGGCAAGCCTAAGCAATTCCAACCACCCTTTAGGCTAGGCATCTCTAATGATGGCCCCACTCCTCTGTTATCGCCTGAGAAGGAAGAAAGAGGAAAAACACTGAAGCACAGAGAGAAGCACGATGTGTTCAAAGACCCGTCTGCTCTCCCCGGTGTCGTGAGGCCGTGTGTCCCTGGGGGCCATGCACACCCTTTCCTGGGTTGCTTTAGAAACAGCTACGTCGTTAGAGCTATTTACTGTAGCTGTTTCTTTCACCCTTTGCATTATTGCCTCTGAATTTTGCCACCAGAAAGAGCTGGCTGTTGCATTCAAAACAGTACTTTACATTATGCTCACTGGATCTTTCTGAAGCCTAAATGTTAGAATATCCTAATCTTGCTCTACATTTTAAAGCTGAAAGATAAACCTGTTGTTTAATGAAATCCACAACACTACAGGAATAGTAACCATTGTGTTTCTTCATTTCAAAGAACGGCTGAAATCTAACATCTGGTGTAACTGTACAAACCTGACCTTAGGTCACAGTAAGTATTGTATTGTTGATGATGGATACGCTTTTTTCATTACCATGCTGTCTCCATTCTTTCAGCATCCATGCTGTGAATCCCCAGTTATAGCCAGCACTATTGATAAATACAGATTTTTTTTTTTTAATACAATTCTTTTTTTTTTTTTACACTTTTCAGCATGCATTGTAAGATTTTTTTTTTTTTTCATGGCTCTTCTAGTTTGTTGTCAACAATATGCTATTATACGAGCAAACTCTTCTGCATGATAGCTCTAGCACACAGTGATCAAGGGTTTTTGTGTCTGAAGATGCAGCTATGATCCTAAAAGAATGGTGTCACAGAAAGGTGATCCTCTGCGTCTCATGCCTTCCCCTGCACTTTCCTCTTTGGATGCTCGTTTTCTTAAAGCCCTTGTAGGACTAGGGTTTAAGGTTTAAACTGTGAAGCAGATGTGGACGACTGTAAATGTGTCTTTGCACATCTGTGGTTTCAAGATTTGAGCCCCAGTGAAGGAAATGAGGCCCTGCACTGTCCTGTATGATTGATGCCCATTATTCCTAAGGCCTGGGGTAATATCAACTAGACTGGCGACTGTGAAGCAACTCACAGTACTGCAACCAGGGCTCCCAATAAGCTCCAGTTACGTACCAGTCAAGAAATGAAGATATTGTCCTGGTAGCTTGAAGTTCTGGTCAAATCTTAACTACATAAAAGCCACTAGAAGCACCAACTTCCTGGGAAGGAAAGGGCAGATTTTAACGATCATTTGTTTCTATTTGTTTGCTTTGCTGAGTGTATTGATCTCCAGAAGCTTTCTCACAATTTCTTTGCAGTCCTTCAAGAGCTTAACAATATCTTATCACCATAGCTTTATTTTTTTTCTCTAAAGCTATGAAAATTCCAAGTTGTTTTCCAGCCCTTCGTGGCTCATTCAGACTTGGCTCTCTGGGACAGAGATGTATGTGCCGTGTTCTCCCTAAGGTGCGAATAGTGCTTCCCAGTGTTACTTCATCGTGAAGCAGAGGTAAAGCAGAATATCCTCAGCCCACCTTTCTGCCTACAGAGACACACAGAATGAAGTTTTGACTCTCCAAAGTCCCTACACTTTCCCAGCACCACTCAGCATGGAAAATGTTTGAAGGCATGGCATTTACGCTTTTAAGAAACATCTATTCATTTCAGTTCTGACAAAGCTAAGTATGCTTATAGATTTGTTCGTAATTATTTTTAGAGTAGAATTCTGTTTGTCTGACAATATCTGAAAAATGAAATACCTGGGGCAACATTGCTGAGTGCAGCTGGTACATTGGAAACATGGGGAAATACTTGCTGTAATTGTGCGGGGGTTTATTTAATACCTCTCAACACAGAGTTAACTCATTCAGTGAGGACAGCTTGGCTGATGGGGCTGCCCTTTCTGGCTCTCCACATGAGCTGTCCACCCTGTCCTGACCATGCAGAGCAGGGTCAACCTCTGGCTTTTTCTCTGCCCAGTCAGTTTACCAGAACACACTGGCAACACATCCCCACCCCTTTGGAGGTACTACCCAACAACAGTCTTCTTCCTTACTCTACATGGTCACATTTTGCAGTTAAGCAGCATTTTTTCATTCAATGACTTCCGAATACTTAGCAAGCATTTAATTAATCCTTTCACAGAATCATAGAATGGTGGAGGTTGGAAGGGATGTCTAAAGATCATCTAGTCCAACGCCCCTGCCAGAGCAGGATCGCCCAGAGTAGATCACACAAGAACAAGTCCAGGCAGCTTTTGAAAGTCTCCAGAGACAGAGATTCCACCACTTCCCTGGGCAGCATGTTCCAGGCTCTGTTACCCTCACAGTGAAGTAATATTTCCTCATGTTGCAGTTGAACCTCCTCTTTTCCAGTTTACGGCCATTGCCCTTTGTCCTGTCACTGGACACCACTGAGAAGAGCTTGGGTCCATCTTCCTAACACCCACCCTTTAGATATTTATAAGCATTGATGAGATCACCCTTCAGTCTTCTCTCCTCCAAGCTAAACAGACTCAGCTCTCTCAGCCTTTCCTCATATGGTGGGTGCCCCAGGCCCTTAATCATCTCAGTGGCCCCACGCTGGACCCTCTCTGGTAGTACTTCTTGAACTGGGGAGCCCAGAACTGGACACGGTACTCCGGGCGAGGCCTCAGCAGCACAGAGGTTCCTTGACAGCAGGTCAAGGGAGGTTCTGTCCATGTGCTGTCCACTCTCTTCCTAATGCATCCCAGGATGCCATTGGCCTTCTGGGCCACAAGGACACACTCTTGGCTCATGGTCGTCCTGTTAGCTACTAGAACTCCCAGGTGCTTTTCACCAGAGCTGCCCTCCAATAGCTCAGCCCCTAACCTGTACTGATCCGTGGGGTTATTCATCCCCAGATGCAGCACTTACTGAATTTCATTAGATTTCTCGCCACCCAGCTCTCCAGCCTGTCCAGGTCACTCTGGATGGCAGCACAGCCTTCTGGCGCGTCAGCCACTCCTCTCAGTTTTGTGTCATCAGCAAACTTGCTGAGAGCACATTCTATCCCTTCATCCTGGTCATTGATGAATATACTGAATAGCCTGGACCCAGAACTGACCTGTGGGGGACACCCCAAGCCACAGCCCTCCAACTAGACTCTGGCCCGTTGTCCATAACTCTCTTTGCTCTTTCCTTCAGGCAGTTCCCAGTCCATCTCACTGCCCAGTGAACCAATCCACGTTTCCTAAGCTTGGTTGTGAGGATGCCTCCATGTGCAATAGCTATAGGTCCCTTTCACCAGAGATGTGACCAAAGGCACAAGAAAGCACCAGCATGCTACAATTTAAGCTCTTGCCAAAGGGTTTTCAAATAGTCAATGGAACCAGAAGCATCCAAAGTCAGCTATGAAATAACAGGCATGGGTCAGCCTGGAGCACTGAGATCCCACAGCACCTTCTTCCACAGCCACAAGCTGAGGATGACAGGCGAAACTCTGGACACAGTCGTGCAGGTGGGAGCCAGCAGCATCTCAGGATGAAAGAGGGCTGGCACTGGGCTTCTGTCCCATAAGGATGCAGAAAGTTCTGGACCTGCCAAGTTGTGGACAGAAAAGCATTGACAAGACAGGTAACAAACCCCCTGTCTTCTTCCCACCCATTCTGCACTTTCCATGACCTCTTTGTTTCATCGGTAAGAGTAAATTGAATTCTGCACCTTTAAAGACCCTGTCTGGATCCATAACATTCATAACCATGCTGCAACCATGAATGAAAAGCTAAGAGAGAGTATGCTTTGTATCCAAGGGCTCTTTTGCTTTTTATATGTTTACATATACCAGCCAATGGTCAGCAAATAAGCACTGCAGCTTGTAATGAAATGTTCGAACCATCTGTTTTAATCTGTGATTTAATTTCACTGTAAAATATTAAAGTTGTTCCGATGGTCGAGTTGGTACGGCTGCTTTATATGGAAAGGATTGTGTATCCCAGAGCAATTAGATTGCACCAAGCACATACTATGGTATTATATTCTGTACTGTTATTTGGTGCCATTAAAAACATTAAAAAGCCTTCTTAATACAGCATGACAGAGTTTTAGGTCTCGCTTCTTTTTTTTTGTTAGAAGCAGGTAGCAGATGCTGAGGACAAGCATTAAGGATCTTTTTGAAAACAGCATGAATTTTTCAAAGTGCTAAAAATAAATAAAGTTTAAAAAAATCCAGCATGCACCCAAGCAAAGAGGGACTGAGGAAGAGGAGAAGATTTCCATGTCACAAAGGGGAAAGAGCCCTTTGTTGACGGGCGGCCTGTGTGACAGCATCTGGTTATTCCCCCAGCAATGTACTGGTGTTTGTAGCGTCAGAAGGTAGCTGGCAGAATGGTGCTGGCACTGCTTTTCCTGCCATGCTGCAGCTTGTTGGGGCTCTGGAGAGGTACATTGCCCCAGTGTTGTCCACTGCAATGAGTTACAGGAACAGAATGATCATTCCTTACATTAGTAAAATAATAAAGTATAAACTAAGCTGTGTGAAATTATTTTACATCACTCCTGACATTGACTTTCTGCCTCTAGCAGCAGCTGCGTTATGGCACAGGATTAAAATACCTGCTCTTGTTTATGGCCGTGCTAAATTTAGGTAGCTGATCCCTCCTTTCTGTGCTCCCACACCATGTCCACTCTCAACCTCTTCAGGCCTCTAAAGGGATAGTGGCTGAGAAAGGAAGAAATCCTCTCAAACCCAACAATTATTTTTAATTATTTCCACTTCTTTTTGGCAAGTGGACAGGGTCAGTGCAGCATGCTGCTGGGTAGTCACCTTATTTTCATCCAGTTTGAACACGGGTGCTCTTGTATGTCTTGCAATACCATGATGCCTTGAGATAGCTTTTACTTTAAGGAAGCAATTCATAAACTCACTCCTTTTTTGAGGGCCACCACCACAGCAGGCCTGTGGCCTGGCTTGAAAGGCCAGCCAGAGGGTTGCTCTTTCTGCAGGTACAAGTTTCCTCCTGTCCCACATTTCATATGTGACCGAAAACCAAGACCTATCACTCTTGATGAACAGCATGGTGTCACTCTTGCTTCCGGACTGTCTGACTGCTCATCTGACAGCTGAGATAGACATAGAGCAATAATGAGGTGCTTGAATTGGTACCATCAGTGTACCCAAACTACAGCGCCTTTCTCCGTGTGCTGTGACTCAGGTGTCTGTTAGGGATCTGGCGAGAGGGACACGTATTTCCCCCAGCAGAAACTCCCCATCTCAGAGGCAGGAAGCATTACGGTCCCGTGAGCCTGGTGCTTTAGCTAATCTAGAGCCCTGTAGGGAGTTGGGGCTAATTAACTCAGGGCTGTGGCATCCTGACATAACTATGTGGCTTCTTGGACCCAAGCTAGTATTTCTACCCAGCAGTCTGCTGTGCTGTGTGATACAGCTGCTTGGCCAATGCTTGCTCAGGGGTCCCCAGCACAGGATGGGGAGAGGGAGGGACTGCTCACTCCAGCTGCCCCCACCCCTGGACTCTGCAGCAGTCGCTTTCCATCACACCCATGGCCATGTGTCGCTTGGTGTTATTTGGAGTACATGCTACTTGCAATGCATTTTTCCTGAACATAAGCTGGAAATTACTGATTTTTACCTTACACAGCTAGTATAAAAGCACTAATGTCCTAATGAAGAGTCTCACTTAGCTAAATGCTTCATACAGCTGCGTAAAACAAAGAATTTTACTAGAGCTTAACCCAGTCGTTAATAAGCTTTTTAACCCTGACCTTTCAAATCAATGATCTACCACTGGTTTTACCTTTCAAGAAGGAATTCCATTTTCAAGTGATAAAACATATTTTGCACTCCTTACAATCTAATGATTATTCGCAGCGTTACTGGATATATGAGGCCATCAAACCATTAGAAGGTATAAAATGTATTAATGTACAGCATTCATGGCTACATTTGCTTTAGAGTCAATAAAAGGGAAACAATTTATAAAGGGCATTTATGCTCATTACAGAGTATCGATAGATTGTTTCTCCCATCGTTTCTGAAGTATGAAGGACTCCCTTTTGTGATGGATAGGAGAGGATTTGCATAAGCTCTTTGCTTATGGCCTGAATGTCCCCAGCACGGAGCATTGCTCAGGGGTTTGTGGCCAGGCTTTGGGCTGGGATTCACGTGGGGTGGGACCCACAAATTGTTCCTTTCCAGGGGACCAAGCACCTTATTTCAGGAGTTATTCACAGCAGCCGTGTGAAGGCTCTAAAGACAGCGATGGTGCTTTCGGCACCAGAATTGAATTATCACAAGGGTGTGGGCAAATAGGATTGAGGTTGGAAAAGAAGACAGGAATTTATTTGTGAGGAAGGTCAGGGATGGAGTAGAGAAATGATGGCAGAGCTTTGCAGAGCACCCTCCTAAGCAGTAAGAGGATGAGAGAGGCTGCTTGAAAAGTATGGGGATAAAAACCAGAAAGGAATTATGTATGGGGTAGAAGAGCATACAGGAGCACTGGAACTATAGCTAGAGGCAGAAATTTCATAGTTTGTCCTAGTGAATAACTCAATTAACTGCAGAAATAAAATCTATGAAGAGACGAGTGATTAAGGCACTGGCCTGAGTCTCAGCAGACCTGGATTTGTTTCCTGGCTGTTTTCAGATTTCTGTCTGACTTTTGGCAAGCCTCTTCAACTCTCTGTGCCTTGGTTTCCCATCTGTTAAGAAGGAATAATAATATTTCCTTTCTATCCTGCCTATTCCAGCAAGAAGCCCTTCTGGGCGGGCACCATCTCTCTCACAGTCTGTGAACAGGACTTTGCCTACTGGGGTTTTGATCCCTGCACTAAGCCAGGACATAAAGAGATGGGGAGTGCCATGCCATACTTATTTACAGTTTCTGATGACTAGGAGATTAAACATGCTGTAACTTGTTAAACAGATTTCTTAATCTCAGTTCTTCAAGGACAAAAGAAAAAGTATCAATCAGTATATCAGAGAAGGAGAGGGATTCATATCTCTCAAGATTTTTAAGCGTCTGAACTTATCTTCCAAAGTAGAAACATCACAGTTTGAGAGGAGAAAACATTAACCACAGCAACAAAAGCAGAGAGTTGGCCTTCTCCGGTTCTGATCTCACTCCTCTACACATCTGGGTTCTCTATATGGACTGACCTTTTCGACAGTTCTCACTGACAAGCCATCTCCTTGCTGTATGCAGTGGCTTTCCTTGTGAGCCCAGGCTCATGCCTGCTGGGTGGGGGTGACACTGTGCCCACCCACAGGCACACACATGCACTGCGAGCGAGACCAGGTAATATCAGTTGCCAAGCACTGGTTTAAGAGGACCGACAGCAAATATATATAATTAAATCTCAGCTGCAGAGACTTTCTGGTAATAAGCAGTCCCAATTAGAAATGCAAATGTCACTGAAAGGGAGCATGTCTGTTGACAGTAGATTTTGAGGAAAGCTTTGGTTTTAGAGCTAGTAAATTAATCTTTAATTATGAGCACGCCTCACTTCTGAAAGAAGTGCCCTGCACATGCTCAAGTGACAGCATGTGAAAGTTTCAGGCTGTTGCTTTCTTCTGTTAAATGAAACGTTTCACCCCCAGAAAGCAGAGGGGAGACTTGTTGGCTGGTGGTGGATTTAGTGCTCTGGTTCAGTTTGAGCTGGAGCTGGCCAGTGTCAGCGACTCTCCAGACAACAAGAAGTCATCAACCTGTTAAAAACGTTGGTATTAAAACAGCACAATTCTTGATAAATATAAATATCTATATGAAGAATTATCAAGGTTTGGGCTTTCCAAGGGACAGCAGAAAACAGTCCTTGCTCCTGCAGTCATTTCCTTCCCTGGCTCAATTGCCTGCCCTGCATGGGGAGCACACCTCGCCAGCTGAGAGGGGATCACAAGATGCTACAGAAAATCTTTCTTCAGGCTAGCTTTGAGAATGTCCAACACCTCCACTCCCGTGCTGGCTGGATTATTAAAATAACATTTCCACTTCCAAGTAAGTAAATAAATCTCACTGGCAAGTTTGTCTTGTGACAGCCAACATCTTGTCTCCCTAAGAACTGGGCTGGTGTCCTGCAAAGCTGAAAACCCAACACTCTAAAACCTGAGTGCTACAGCCAAGCGATACACCAGATCCATCTTCTGAGGTAGCAGATACAATGAAGTAAGCAAATATGTTCTAAAAATCTTATTATTAAAGTTACAAAAATAGTTTGATTTCATAAAGTTTGAAGTTATGAAATCTTGCGGTCACTTTCCCAGCAAGCTTTTGCTTTTTCAGCCTACAGCTAAAAAGCTTGGCCCCCAAAAGCTGTTGCCCTAAAGAGGTCATGCTGCAGACCCACCTCAAAAGGCCCAGAACACCTGGTTTCAGGCACAACAAGAAGATCAGAACATACCCCATCATAAATATGCATATGTGACACAAGAGCCTGCCGCTTTCTTGGAGAGGTGCCATAAATGACGGAACAAAGTACAACAAAACTTCACATCACTGGTGGATCGGAAGAACAGAGGTAACTGAAAGGCTAGAAAATTACAGGTTTACTGACATTCTGCTCAACCTTACCCATTCTTTATTGAAAAGAGATAATAACTATCTATAGGAGAGCTGTCTTAAGGCTCCATTCATTCCCTTTCGTTAGCCCAGCTGAGAGGTGGTATGCTATAGCGCACACTGGCATCTGGCATGTCATTTAATTACACCTTCAGCTTGCCGGGAAAATGTTTGAAGTGTCAAGGTAAGCAAACTATAAAAATATATTTCCCTTGATCCAGGAGAGCTCCTGCAATGGCAAGCAGGGAAGATGGGGCCTGCTCCAGCCATTACTCTGGGTCTGTGTGAGGAAGGTGATGCAGAGGAGTCTAATTCATGAACAATTATCGCCTTCTGATAAGACACCATCTGCTCCCGGCAGCCTGGCTCCAATTCCCCAACAGACACTTGGGAATTCTTCTCCAAATAAACTATTGGTGTAACAGGAAAACAGTACCATTGGCTCCGGTTAAATTGTGCCTTCTTAGTGAACCACTCAGGCACTGTAGTTCCTTAGTGAAGCCCAGTGAGATCTTTCATTAGCTTAGAGAAGCCCATGAGCTAGACAGAAGTGGAGGACTTCTAGGTTTTTTGTCACTTCTGTGTTCCTACTACACTATGTTTGTAAGAGGAAAAAAAAAAAATCTCTAATTTCAGAGAATGCTGTGCTGAGACAGTTGTGTCCATCCTGAAGTGCTGGGGTTACTCAGCTGTATTGTGCTTAAGCTCTGCAGGCACCACTCCTGCAGCACCCTTCTGGAGGCAGCCAGCACCTTTCTGCTCCACTCTTCATCATGGCTGCTTTTAAGTCACCACATATTTAATAAGTCAGTTCTCATTGTCACTGCTGTGAAATAAGATTCCACCAACCCTTCTGCTGGACCTTGGTGCTGTGCACACGAGGGACAGGAGTGTATATGGAGGGGGAGGGCACTCAGCATCGCACCCCTGTTCACTCTGCGCAGTAGTAAAGCCGTAGATAACCTCACTGCCTGCTAAACCAAAGATGACCCCATAGCCTTTGACCCTGCAAGCCAGTGAAACAAAGCAGAGTGTGTTAGGGCTAGACTTGTTACAAGTAATTGAGGTGAAAGAAATAAATCACATAATTTTTCTCGTTGTGCATGGTGGGGGGGGGGGGGGAGGAAAGGAGAAGAAAGTTCAACACAGATATTAGTCACCTTGTTTTGTTCTTACTAGTGGAAATTTCTCAGAAACCAAAATAAAGGGTGTCATATATGAACCTGAAGAGAATAAAATTAGCTAGAACCCACATCCTAACTTTTAAAGCCAGTGCATGAATGCAGGTGTCTGCAGCTGAGCATGGTATTTTTGTTTCAGCTCATCTGAGGTATGACTCATTTCCATCAAAAGAGGAGGATGCCTTGATCTGTGTGTGAGCGAGCACTGGAGTAGCAGCTGTTGGAGCAAATACAAACAGCCATGCCAAGGATTGTAAGGATGGAGTTTATCTAATATGTAAACAACCACCTGCTGCAAATGAAAAATTACACCCACAACCACCTGAGTAAGATAAGCATATGATGGGGAAATGAAGAGACAGATTCATTATTAATTTGTTGGAACTTTTGAACCAAACATCTCTTTTGCAATGGAACAATGGGATGCACAAGGAAATGGTACTCCTTGCCCCAGACCTGCTCAGCAGCATTTATTTTGCCTAAGTGATTTCCTTTTCTTTGCTAAGTCTGATGGAGATGAAAACAGCAACCCAAAGAAGATAATTAAAAGCTAAATGAAACCACATACAGCTGTGCTACATGGCTAATGAACATGCAAATATATACATATGACAAGGACATAATGCAGACTGGCTGCCTTGAGTGGTTAGTGCAGATTTCCAAGAGCTGGAAATGCTATTGATTATAACTGAGCTAAACTTCCTGACTCCAGACTTCAAAGATCAGCCTCAATATAATCATCACGCAGCATATGGGAACGTGGCTGCAAGGAATTGATGAATAATGGCTTGGGGACTGAACGTTTTGCATGTAGGTTGGTGATGGCCTCTTGGCTGCTGAGTGCAGGCTCCTTGTCAGCCAGGACCAGCGCCATCTAATACTCCTTGGCATCTTGGCGTGATCTGTCTTACTGTCAATTAAGATTTTGGATTTGTGGGTTTTAGCTGGGATATATATATTTTTGCCTTCCCACTTCACTTGGCAAGACACTGGTGTATGGAGGACACGTTTCTGGGAGGACCAGGGGTGTAGGCAACACATGTAAGACGAAGCTTCTGGGATCCTATGAAACAGAAGGCATGAGCAGCATGAAGACGTTGTCTTGTGAAGGTCTGCTGACATACTGGAATCAAATAAGATCAAATCTGATTTCCCTTATTAGTAAAAAAAAAAAAAAAAAACAAAAAACAGCTGAGAGTAACTCACCAGCCCACCCAAAGATGAGATTACATGAGTTGAGGCTCAGCGCTGCACAGAGCAGTTCTCCCATGAAGAGGACCTGGTTCTCCCAGCTGCCGCCTTGTTCCCCCTTTCGAGCCACACCATGATGGAGACATTACAGCGACAGAGCAAAGCTCACTCCTCCTCCATGATCACCACAGAAAGGACAAATAGCCTTGGGGATGGCCATGGACAGGAGAAAATCATGGAGGGACTCAGCACTGCCTTAGACCTGAGTGAAGACGGCTAAGCCACTGGGACAGCCTAGAGACAGGACACCTACAGAAACCAAATTTGTGCTGAACACAATGGTTAGTGTGTAAAAATTAATCAAGTACTACAATGACTTGCTTTATTCATAATACTTAATGGTCATGTAATAGGAGTTTTTATTCAGCAGTTAAAGTTCATAAGTGCAGGTTTTACATGTAGAAAGGTATTATGCTGATAGTTTAATTACACACCTTTCTGCACACCAAAGGAAATGGGTTACGTGGGGTTTATAATTAAAGAAGGACTTCTGAGGGGAAATGAACTTTGCAGTTAGCAACATAGTATCTAATTTTTATCAGATGTTTTTGTTTTGAATTCGCCAGCACTCAGCAGTGCTGTAAACAGGTGAGAAGGCTCCAAACTGCACTAGGTGTCAGGCGGAAGCTTTGAAAAATGCAGCATAAAGTAGCAATATTTAAAAATAGCAAGGGTGAGCATGAGGAATAAGCCTCGTGCTTGGAAGGCTCTCCAGAGCTCTGCCCATTCAATTATATACAGCACAAGTCTGTCCAGTATGTCTAGGAAATGGGAAAAAAACCCCAACCCGAACAAGTGAGTGAAAAATAAACCCCGGTCCTTGCCAAAATAATCAAAGTGTTACTTTTTTATTTTTCTTATTTTTGTTTTCAATAAATTTCATGGCCAGTGAATATAATTTTCCCCTCCTGCATGCCTACAAAGGTGGCAAAGCCAACAGCTTGTGTGTGCACATTTGCTATTGGAATACACAGGACTACTCAAGGCAAAGATGGGCAGGAGCTGCTGCCAGGTCAAGGCCAGCTCCTGCCTCCCTCTCGTAACTCTGGGGACATCTGTACTGCACATGGTGGTGTTGGGGAAGTCAGTAGTTCTAGGACTCCTCCCTTGTGAGGTTTTAAGAGGCTCTGCCTAGCATAACTTCATTTCTATATACATATCAAAGCGCATAAAAATACCTAACTGTGGGTATATATATATACATATTTACAAACTGCCAGGAGAAACCCATTTTTCTAACACAGCAGATACGACTTTTTCTAAAGTCTAAAATATTTCAAAGATCACCAAATGCTCCTCCACTCATATGATACAAACTGACAGGCTCTTATCATGCCCAACACAAATCAACATTAACAAGTGGGCTGAGCAAAAAAAAAAAAAAAAAAAAGAAAGGCTTTCCAAAAACAATAAGCAAGGGCAAGGCCTGAAATATTTTGAGTACGCCCTTTCCTTTCTGGCAGACTGGAGAGCGACTGCCCTGGATATTATGATTTGCTGGTGAAGGTGGAGTCCAGGTGATGGCTGACAGCAGTGCCCGTGTGACGGGGCTCCCTTTGCTGGCAACAGCCTCCTTGGGCATTCTGGACATACCAGTTATATTTGAAACATCCAAATAAAGTGGAATAATTTCAAAATCCTTTTAATTGGAGCGGACACTCAATAATTACAACAGGAACAGTTGTGTTAAGGGTGTATCCAAATGTAACTGGACATTTTTTTAATTTCATTGGCCAACTGCATAAATTAATGACAATGAGACAGAACTGTAACTGTTTTTCTCTTATTAAATCCATACACTTTGGCTCTACTCATCATCGTTAATATACTGTTAAAAGAGCTGTTGCTGTACTGTTCAACCTTCATCCTGCAATCAAGCCCTCGCTGCACTGTTGTGGATTTCAAATAGTCACTTGTTTAAAAATAGAATGTGGGGATTTTTATAAAAAAATATGACTGCCAACTGAGTGCAAGCAGGTAAAAATTAACATATGCAATTGTCAAGTATCAAATCCAGCTCCTCAGCCACCAGGATTCACGCTGCCTGGTGAGTGGGGCTTGCAACACTTTGAGGTTGCATTGCTTATGGGCAGAAGTTGTGCAAATAACCATATACACTTACATTTTTCTTTTCTTGTTTTTGTTTTTGTTTTCACATTACACTGTGCTTTCTGGGTGTGTACACATAGTTCATGCTTTATAAACAAAAGATCCAGTAAACCCAGAGCTGACGGCTCAGCCTCCACAGGGCGAATGCAGGGTGCATTGCACTGTTACAAAGATGCTCTCCACAGCATCTGTTCCTACCATTTGCATGAGTTCTCCACCCTTGCAAAAGAGGATACTGTTCCAAACTTTTTGTTGTTGGTGGCGGTGGTGGTTTTGTTTGTTTGGTTTTTTGTTGTTTTGTTGGGGTTTTTTTTTGTTGTTGTTTTTGGTTTTTTAAGTCTAACCAGCGTAACTTGAACAGGATTAAGAGATTTTTATTTTTTTTCCCCTCACTGCCTCATATCAGAGGGACTATTATACCAAGCTTACAACTAGACGCATTTTTACTGTAAATGGAAATGTTTTAAAATGAACATACAGCACAAACAGACTCACCATCCATTGTATTGTTTTGTAGCAGACACTTCTCCCATGAAGAGCAACCACATGTGGAGGGAGAGAGTCCAAGTAAGTATTTGGTAAACATCTGAAAATGAGAGGCAAACAGCGCTGTGCAATCGCACCATCTTCCTTCAAATACCCACTTGAAAAAAAAAATAATTCATTCCCTAACAAGCCAAGCCTGGCTCCCTAAACCAGGAGGAATCGCAACGCTGGTAAACTTACAGAAATATTTTTACAATTTTATTAGAGGTTTTAATTCAGTGCTTTATCTACCTCTGTTAGTCTGCAAAATAGCTTTAAATATTCAAGTGGTAATTAATGAATCTTTTATGTTGCAAATCAAACATTTTCATCTGTGCTGTGGTACAGTGGCAGCGAGAAGGAGGGGTTTAAAGTGTAATTGTTTCTACTGTTCCCCTTGCAGTGCTGAATGCCTTTTTACCCTTTATTATATCATTGGCTTTTGCTTCAGTTCATCAGCGCTTCTCCACATCTTATCGTTCAATATTTGCTGTCTATTTTTTCCCTTTTTTTTTTTTTTTTTTTTCAGTTCAAGATTTCTTACTGTGCCTTTGCCAGAGACATTCCTAAGGAGATGGAAACTCTCTGAATGTGGAATTTTCGCATGAGTGCAAAATAATAAAAAGCATGTGTGTATTAAAAAGGGATCAACTTAATGGGAAATGAGCATTGGGTTACATTAATATTCTATTACAGTAAAAATCATATTTAATAAATTTTCTCCAGATTTTTCAGAATCTTACTGTATTTTTCTAAGTCGTATGCCAATCCAAAGAAACAGTGTATATGATACATTTGATTTATGTTAAGTAAATAACCTGCACAGCCCATTTTTTGGTTTAAAAAAAAATATTAAGTGTAGAAACACACACCAGACTGAAATGTGTGCTTAGTTTCCATCTGCTAGGAGGAATAGTGTTGGTCTTGTGCAGCAGAAAGCCTTTATAAACAGTATTCTATTTTATTGATGCTATATGTGGATTTTTTATGTTATGTGGCAAGAGCAGGAGAATGAAAACATTGTAATTTATCCTAAACCGTAAAATTATACTAGTACTGAAGTAATTACTTCACGTATTAAAATACGGTTTCCTTTACTTTCTTTTGTCATCACATAAAATTAGGCATTGAGCGCTGCAGTGCGAAGGGGCTGGGGCTTTTCTTGCCTTCACAAAGGATTGACACATCCTTGATCGGACACTATATCACCTGACCCTTGTTGTTCTGTGACCCTAATTAATATTATACTCAGTGACATTTATGTATCAGAGCAATAAGCTAAACAGGAAACAATTTATGTCACCTAAAGCTTTTTAACAAATCGATGCAACTATTTGTAATTGCTTGTTTCACAAGATTAAAAGTACTCAGCCTTGATCTTCGCCCACGGTTTTGTGGCCAACATGACCTGTGCTTCCGTTGTAAAATAGGAGTGTTGGTGATCAGCACCTATTTCCATCAAGTAATCCATATTGCTAATATTTCTGGAATTTTAATGTAGTTACAATTTATAGCCGATCAAATGTGGTTACCTAAATTGCTGTTGCTAGTAGACAGTTTAACTGTCTTTATTAATTACAGTATAATTTAATGTTTGAGTACAGGCACTTGTGTTGGTCATTTTTACAGCCAAAGCAGTTATGTGCCTTATGACGAACCATTTTAGCATTTTCAATGGAAATTTGCTAATATGATGAGTGATAAAAATGTCAAACTCTGGTAAATAATGGTTATTGCTTTGGCTGGAATTAATCCTTGAAAGGACAGTTACCTTCAAATTAACATTACAAGTCGAAGAAAAAAAAAATAATGTTTTTCAGCCTTCTGAGATGCATAAAAAATGGCCACTGAACTCCTCTAAATAAATACATACAAAGCCCCACAAAGTGGTTGGGTTTTTTTTCTTTTCCTCCAGGTAGACAGAGAAATATCCTGTGGAATAAAAAGGGAGAAGGGACTATTTTTTGTTAAATACCCCAAGTTGATGCTGTTTATCATTTCTAGCTCACATGTTTTGAAGGTATCTAAAGAAGCTAATAAAAATGGGGTGAAAAGAAGGACTTTGCTACGCCTCAGGCCTGGGAGTTTGGGGCAAAACCGGGTGCCCACAGCATGGAGGCCTACAAACGTGTGAAGGCCACATCCCACCATGTTGGTCATTGCCGTTGGGGCAGGTGGCTGCTTGTTGCCACCAACGTGGCACTATGAGGGTGAAGAGCCCTTCTATGTGAGGGAATTACCTACTGCTGTAACAAAGATGAAAGATAGCCCTGATTAACACGCCATTAAACAAACGTTTAACATCATCATTGAAGACGGAGCCTGATTAATAGGTCAAGAAGGGCTAATTACACTTTGTTGTGAGGAAGGGGGGCGGGGACAGACGGGGACAGGGTGTGGTACGCGTGTCTGCATGTGAGAGAGATGCACCAGGAACCGCTAGTCCCTTAAATTAGTTCAATAACATGAAATTTGTTGTACTCTGTGCGCGCAGCCCAAGTTAAATGTCACCATTCAGATCATCTGCAGAGAGCAGCTGGGTGTGCATGGAGCACGTTGGCTGCCATCTCCTCCTGGGCCTCCACCTCCTGTGCTGGGACCCCCCCCATCTTCTGCTGCTTTTTCCTCCAGTACAGAAGAAACCCAGAAAAATTATGCACTGGCTCCGTTTTTCTTTGGAAACCACTCAGAGGCACATTGCCTCACCACTGACCATAAAAGTGCTTTACAGCTATGGTGGAAAACAGCGTTTCTGACTGGAAAAGGTATTTCCCAGCTGGCTGTTGCTGGTGGCAGCGCTGTGAAGCGGGAAGGCATTTTGGGATGTTCCACAATACAGCAGCCAGGGAGGAGAAATGTCATTAATAACACAAAGATGATACAAAACGTTGCAAAGAGCCAGACTGTCATCCCCTGCTAGGGCAGCTTTAACTCGGCAGGAGAGCAAGGGCCTAGTCTTGCTCAGTTCGGTGCCAGTTGCTCCACACAAGCGGTATTTGGCACCTACCTCAGCAGCTTTCCTTAAACTGGAGGCCACAGAAAAGTCAACAGCTGACAAACATGATGCACGGGTCTCTGAGCCATCCTACCAGTGCTGAGATGTCTGGGGAGGTGACATACCCAAGTCATCTGTGATGGCTTCACAGCCCATGACCTGCCTGCTGGTGATCTGTATGGGGACACAGTGTCCTCAAACAGAGAAGCCAAGACCCCTGCTGGGGTTTATTCTGGGACTTACTCGCCTGCCTGGAGCTGACTCTCCCACCCACATTTCAGACACACAGAGCACAAAACATCTGGCTTAACACCCTCTGCCTGTGATTTAGGAAAATTTTAATCCCCAAAGTGGGACCTTTCCAGTTTACTGAAGTCTCATTAGTGATACAAGTGCAATAAATACACAACCAAACCCAAATTTTATTCTCTGTATTTTGGTTATTTAAATCTATCAGTCAACACCATTTTGAGGCTCATTATAACGTGTGCATAGATTCCTCCCCCCACACACACAAAAAAAATAGTAGTTATCTGGTATAATTTTATGATAGAATATTTTTGTAAAATCATTTGTACTAATTTAAGCATTTATCATTATATGCAAAAAGATTTCTTGATGAGAATATTATAGACGGTGCATGTTTTTGACATTAGCATTTTATTTGGATGACTAATCTTGCAGATGTGAAATTTTAATGAATTATTCATGAAAATTCTCTCCTCTGAAATTTCAGTTTGCTGCTAATGCTAGTTATTAAACATTTTATTTTTCTTTATAAAACTTGATGAAGAAAATAAATGTGTGCTTACTCGAAAGAAAAGAAGGTGGGTTTTTTCCTTTAAAGTTTGTCTCAGGTGACAGCTTCACTTGGGACTTTTGTTTATAACGGGTTTGATCCTGCAACCCCCATTTTGCATATGTACAATGCATGTCCAACCCTTCCTGTGGAAGCCAGCAGCTCATCTCCCATCAGGGCAGCGCACGTAGGGGGTTTGCAGGATGAGGCCCCAAACCCCTTCTTTCATGCCTTCCCCTTTGAAGTAGAGTCCAAAGATAAAGCAAAGACCCTCAGCTCCTCATGACCCTAATGGTCAAATGCTGATGGACTTTCTTGAAGGAATTCTTTGAATGACAGCATCTTCCTTGCTTCCAGTGCTCAAACCTTGAATGACCAGACTGGCCACGAAATCACCACTAAAATCTCTTGCAATTGGACGCGGCTGGGGGAGGCCCAAGGAAGGCGACGAGACCGTCCACGAACGTGCTTGGGACATGGGTGAGATGCAACCAGCTGCTCCACGGAGCCTCGGGGAGGCGACGCAGGACTCGGCGCAGGCAGAGGGAACAAACCAAAAACTTAGGACATGGCAACTTGCATTACCAGTGTGAACAACCAGCATTTTTATTGCATTTGAGAATGCTATAATGTCAGTAATTAGTACTGACTACACAACATTTTTTATTGTCTGTATCAACAGACATGGAATGATGGAATTACAGTTGATGTAAGGAATGAGTTTCTTTTATGCCTTATCGAAAAAAAAAAAATAAAAATCTTGTTACTGGCAGCACATACACACAAAGCACCATGCTAACAGTCTGGACTGTACCATTTTCATCAAGGCTTATGGGTAGAAGATACTTTTGTTACCTGTTCTGGGCCCATTAAAATGCAGTCGTTAACTGCAAATTCAGCTCGCAAGACTGGAATACTAAATGACTTCTGAAACATCTAAAAACTCACTCTGAGTTCATTAACCAAAGGTACCAAAGGATTTCAAAAAGAGTTTAAACACTTTTTTTTTTTTTTTTCTTTTTCCCCCCATGCTATAATGAACGAGAGATTACTGGCAATCTGAAAACTACAATAGTTCAAAATTATTTTTAAAAACTTTATATATATATATATTTATGTACGTATATATAGAAAACATCTAATGATCTGCAATATTTGTAGAACCAGAATCCCTGCACTGGTCTCTTCCTGAAGCAGGAGCTCCAGGAGAGGGGAGGTGCAGGACTTGCAGCGGGACTCTTGCGAGTGAGAATCAAAAAAGGTCGTATTTTTTTTTGTGGTCACTTGTTCTACATAAGCCTTGATTTTTCATTTCACTTCTAGTTGAATGCAGAAACCTAACAGGTTTTACATTTACAAACTTTTTTTTTCTTTTTTTTTTTCTTTTTTTTGTGGACAAGGAAGGCTTCGACTCTCATTCCTGACAGCGATTTACCTGATACATGGTACTACTTTCATAATGTACGCTTTTCTTTGAGAAAAAAAACATGTAACAAATTGTCTTTACATCTTGGCACCTTGTAAAGTTTTTTGTTTTTTTTTTATACAAAAGTTCAATAGTTTGACACTCCCCATTATTAATCACTACTTCACTGATAAACTTTGAAAGTGTGACCCTGGAATTCATCATGCAAAATATTTACTGCAGCAGGAGAAAAACTTTTTTTTTTTTTTAAACAACTTTTTTTTTTTTTTTTTTTCCTTTCAAATATATGAACTTTGTTTAAGACAGCCAGAAAAGGCAGTGGTAAGATAACAGAAGGGGTGGGAAAGTATCAAAAAAAACCCAGCTTAAACACAAAAACTGTACAAAAATGCTTCGATCAATGATAACAGGAGAGAAGAAGAAAAAAAAAAATCTGTCAACTATGTTACAATTTAAAAGCTGAAAAAAAAAAGTCAGGGATTTTCTCCCACATGTCAGCAAATGTCATCCAATATTCTTAAAGCAAGGATAACTAAATAAAATACATGTGCAGCGTATTCTGCAATTCCATTACATACAGTAGTTTTTTTTTTTCAAAGCTATTTTTTTTTAGTATAGTTAATATAAAGCAGTTGCACAAAAAGCAAAAGGTGTTTTGACAAACAGGTCTGCATTTATTCCTTTTGAGGAATGATATCTAAAAAAAGGACCTTTCCACCTTTTCCTCCCTCCCCACCCTCCCCCCAAAAGACAAAGGCTCACACAGACACAGTGGGATATATATGTACAACATAATAAACCCCTCCCTAAAGAAGCAACTGTATATCCAAAGGGATACAGAATCAGAATTGTAAAAATCATAGTGAAGTTTGCTTGATGTAAAGCCTGAGATTTTCAGTTGGTTCTTCTGCAAGGCTGCAACACCTGCCAGATATGTTAAAATCTAATTTTTTATTTCTTTTTCTCTTTTTTTATTTTTTTTATTTTTGCTACAGTCTTTAGACTAAGCATGCAAGACATACAACTAAGTGCAACTGAGTGAAATGTATTTTTTTTATTTACTCATTCCCTAACAGTTTGGACTGAGGTATGCGTACTAACAGTTTCTCATGCTGTTATCTTTACTCATGTCTAGCTACACATGCTGAGAATGAACTAATCTACCAGATTTTTATCCCCCTTCTGAATACCAAACTAACCAGCAAACCACTCAGTTTAGAAGCACAGGGTTCAATTCTCATGATCCCTATCTGGCTACCGCCGGCACGTCACGAAGCTGCCTGGATATAATTTAAATAAACAAACAAAAATTAAAAAAAAAAAAGAAAAAAAAAAAGAAGAAAAAAAAAAGAAAAAATGTTTCAAATGACCACAGACTGCCCTTTTTTTTTTTTTTTTTTTTTTTGTCTTTTGAAACAGAAAGCAGAGTTGAGTTTTATAAAAGTAACTGCCAATAACATTTCTTGTACCAAAGCCTATGAGTGGACAGGAGTGTTATTTCCTTATGAAAAATGCTGACCAAAAACTAAACATAACTGAGCAGATGTGCCAAGATCAACCAAAATTAAAGCAGTCATCCTAGCACAGTCCCGAAACAGAAGTGGCACACAATCTGTAGAACCAAAGACCAAGAATGCTTTTTTTTTTTCCTGTTAATTCTAGAAATACTATTATGTGGTCCAGTTAAATTGTGGGAGCTTTTCTGTTCTCTTCTGTTTTATTAAACTGTCTCCTTTATCTGATACTCTAATTTCCACGAAATAACCGTGTCTTTGCTTTCTCCAGCTCCCTTCTCATAGCTCCACCAGTAACACTGATTGCTCATTTTAGCCTCAAAAGCTTCTCCTCGATTCCTCTTTACAGACTTTCATTTTGGTCACTGTAAAGAATTGCAAATAAAAAGTAGTAACTTTGGTTCAGACATCTACTTGGTCTTCTAAATTTTCTAGAATAAAGGAGCAGTTTCCCTCTCAGGTTAGCAATAGCCCACATCTTGTCATTTCCCTCTAAATTCTTCAACCTCCTTTGATCAACAATAAGAGGATATTTGGCTTCATAAGATAAAGCATATAACAGAGAACATAATTTACCTTTGTGTAATATCTTTGGTAATTTTAGGAAAAAAAAAAGGTACAAAGAAGAATATAAATTAAGCTCTGAAAAGCTTTCTGAAATAATAATAAAAAAACCCCAAAACTATAGAGTCCTACATAAATAAATGAGTGACGGAAAAGTGGTTGCAGAACGCAAATGTTTAGGTGTCTGGTGACCGAGGTTTACTGACCTATCGCAACAAATTTTGTATGTCATGTTTGCTTTAAAGAGCCTTGCCAGTTTTGCCTAACAAGCCCCGGCGCAAATTTTCTCCTAGATCTCCCGTCTCCTACGGCGAGGTTTCCATACTGGCTGGTGTAATATTGCATAACAATCTTAACTGCAGTACTGGATTTGCACAGCTGAAAATTAACACTTTAGCATTAGTGGGGCTCCGTCCTTATTAACTCCCGTAACAAGTTCAATCTGAAATCTAATTTGTATTCAAACAGATTAATGCCACCAAGCAATCCTGAACTGATGTTTAACCGTGAAACATCACCATGTACAATAACAATTTAATGAAGTCATCTTTCCAACCACTATTTGCAAATGCAAAAAGGAAAGAAAAAAAAAAAAAAAGAAGAAAAGAAAAAAAAGTTAATAATAAATGTATAGGTGCCCATCTCGGTAATCTTAGATATTCCAGAAAGATTTATTGACCCATTAGAACTCGTGTTAAAACAACCGAGAACCTGCCACTGTACTATTCAATCCTCTAATAGAAGTGAACTCTGTTGGTGCTGCATATATTTCTTTGTGCTGTTCAATTTTGTGGCATTTGCTAATATTCACCGTTGCTGCCAAAAAAAAAAAAAAAAAAAAAAATTTCAAAAACCCAAACCCAAAATATATTAAAAATACTGCTTTGTGGAATGAATCTGTGTTGCTTCCTACAGTGTTTCTATGTTCATCTGTCATTCATTCTCATTCTTGCAGTACTTCGTTCCTCTCTCTCCGTTGGACAACCCTTCCACATGTATAGTGCAGCATTTGGGACCTTTTCAAAAAACAACGACAGAAAAAAGGAGACACCAAAATGGAATGTTTTCCATAGCTAAAGAAAACATGGTGGCATCTGAAGGAAACTGGAATGAATGACAGAAAAAACTACAAACAATTCAATGACATTCAGCTTCGTATAATAAAAACACCTATTAACATTCATCACAAAGTACAGAAAACGTTGAAGCCTCCGAGAGGCCCTGGGCCCAGATGAGGCCTGAGGTCAGAACTTAAAATGGTAGAGGAGAAGTGGGGCGGGGGAATAAAAGCAATACATTAAAAAGTTTGGGATAATTTTTTCTTGTAACCCCTCCCCGATAATACACGCTCACACGCACACACACATATCCACACACGTGCACACACAGGCCTTCCCCATCCCAAATGGAAGCAAAAAAAAAAAAAAAAAAAAAAAAAAGAGAGAAACCAATCAAAAAAAAAAAAACCCAAACAAACAAAACCAAAAATAGAAACAAAAAAGAAATGGAGTAAAGGCAGTGATAATCAACATGCAGTACTGTGCAAATATGTTGTCCATTGGAATCCTTAAAATCTGGGCAAAGACTTGATCTGCAGTTCAGGTGTACATGCTCAGTTTGATGTCCTCAAGTGTCCAAAATTGGCAGGACCTGCAGTCCACAGATGGCTGCTAAATGCAAGTGAATCAGTTTAGCAAATTTACAACACTGATGTTGACTGTAAGAGAGGAAAATCCCAAGTACCAAACAAGTCCATCCAATGCACAGAGTACAAATTCCTTTTTTCAACAAAAAGTAGAAAAATCAAAAATACTCCCAAATGGGATACTTGATGGCACTAAGAGTTAACATATTTCATAGTTGTCAAAGTGGACTGAGAATCCTCCAGACTGTACAATAATGGAGAGATTTCACAGCTAAGTTTGACGTGTTCTTCCAATCTTCATTCTCAGGGTAATGATGTCAGACATACTCATTCTATGTCCTCATTTACAGGTTCATCTTCATAATCTCTGTCGTGATCGAAATCTGGACTGTGGTTGGCTGTTGTCACTAAGGATAGAGGGCCTTCATTTTCATCTGGATCTAATGGTTCTTCTTTGACATGCACGGGGTGCCTGGAAAAACAAAAAACATGGCTAATCAGCAAAACTGCTCGTTAAAAAGCATTTTTGACAGCTTGGGTAGTTTGGGGAGAAAGGCAAGGAGACAGTTTGTGGGGTTCAGACTTCATGTGCCAGGTCTAAGAGCTGCAGGTCACCAAGGAGAAGACCCTCAACTTCTGTACCAACCACCGGAGCCAAGTGAAGGCTACGCCGGGCAAGCAGAGCTCAACTTCCCTGGGAAAACAATCTGGGAGGAGCACCTCGATAGGGTTTCTGTCTTGGGATCGAGAGAGAAAACGCTCTCAGCTGACATATTAACTTGATTAATACAATCTTTGGATAAATAAGCAGAATAAGCATCCGAACGGCAAAGCAGCAGTTTGTCAGCCCGCCGAGCCGGCGGAGGCTGGGCTAATCATCGCTCGCTGTGTGTGCGGCGTCTCTCGTTAACATGCAGAACCTGTGAGACAACTCTCCAGAGGACGACCCCAAGTGAGGTTCTATCATTAATCAACTTCAAGCAAACACAGCAAAGAGACACCATGATACATGCTTTAAACTCCAAATTAATGCATATTTTTACAAACTGTCAATAAGGGAAGAAAAGCCCTGCCAGGAAACACAAACAGAGAGGAAAAGGCTCGCTCAACACAACAATATGATAAGAAAGCACAGTCCTAACGAGAATAATAACACTGTCAGCTGTAAACAAGGCAGAACATGATCCCCAGCTCATGGTGGGCACAAGGATGTACTAAAGAGATGAGATCTGCCAAATTTCTCATTACGGCATAGCACGTGAATAACCCGCAGGGGAATGGGGCTTGGTCATTCAAAATGGGTATGATAACAATTGAAAAATGTTGTTCGTAAATCATATTTACAACAAATCCTATACAAATACAAATTACCTTTTTTTTTTTTTCTCCCCCCCCCCTATGTTCGGCAGCTTTTGAAATGTAAAATAGCCATGTGAGTCAATAGTGTCTTGTTGGTGGGACTTTATAGGGAAGTAGGATTTTATTGACATTACCAAGTATTAATAATGCGACAGAGCAATGGAGAGCCTGTTTGCTTCCTAAATAATTGATGTTGTAGGCAATCCCTTAAAATAAAGTGTTAATGAGTTCAAGTCCCACTCTGTCTCTCATTGAGTTGATATCCACCTCCTAGAGTCTTGTTTTTTCTCCACGCAGGCTGGTTTAACCCTTTCACATGGGCTATGTGAAAAAACAGTCTGAAGCAGAAACCTTCACTGTAAAAACTTTTTCTCTCTTCGTGCAGCTTTGCTTTGAAACAAATGGTTTAAAATATCTGTGTTTTATTTTTATGTTTCGTGTGGACAGCGATGACAACACCGTTTGTACTCCACTGCACTGTCAGACAACAAAAATAAATCACTGAGCAGGGAAAACATACTCGGTATCCACGTACAAGCCAAAGGTAACCCCACCCACTGCAAGTGACCTGGGTGGAAGCAGTTGTGCCTTGTACAGTGTGCAAAGCTGTACCACACCCTGCTATTTATTTTGGCTTGAGCTTGGATCAGTTTAGGAAGCATCTAACTTGCTGACTGCAGACATTTCTGTGAATGCCTTTCAAGTCCCTGCATATTGCAATTTCTTGAGTTGTAATGTGCTAGATCAATACTTAAGTATTAACTGCACCTTCCCACAAAGGAAGGGTGGGGAGGAGTGATGCAGCATCCATGTACACACACCTTTTCCCTTCAAACTCACTAATACGTGTCCTATCAACGCATCTCTGGGAGCTGAGGTTCCCTTGCATGTTGAGTCATTTTGGCAAAAAAATTACAAGGAGAGAGAGATCGCTCACACAATTTTCACCAAATTATTGGAAAAGGAGGGGTAAAGAAAAAACAAGCTGGAAGGAGATGATTCAAATATTGGAGGTTAAGAATTAGCTTAAGCATATAAAAAGTCTTGCGAGCAGCTCCTCGTCTCAGAGGTGTGCATGTACAAACCGTGCCAGCAGCTCATGGCCTGAGCCAACATGAAACCATGCTGATTATTTGCAACTAGAAAAACTTATATTATGAGTAGGCTGTGGGGCCTCTCACTTGGGAGAAAACATGAAATGAAAAACAGAAGAAAAAGGGGGAAAGAGCGGCTCCACATAGAGACTGATAAAGCGTGTGCTACTTGGTCTTTATGGCAGTGATCTTTTTTACTGCTCTTTTAATTTAAAACTCTTGCTTGTTGGCTTTCTGGTTTTGATGCTGCTGCTGGGCTTATTTTTGGTTGGTGTTTTTTGTTTGTTTTTTTTTTTAATAAGTAGTATTATTTTTGATAAACGCTGATGGAAGATTTTCAAAGGAGAGAGGAGAAGGCACGTCGTGTGCAGCAGAGGTGGCCTCGGCGTATGGACAGGAGTTTCTCCAACAGCTGCTCAGGGGGCCACGTCTCAGTGTCCCACTGAGACCCACACCACCTCGCACTTGGCCAGAGGGCAGAAGTGAACGGGTGCCAGAAGATCAGATAGGTACCTGCTGGGCTCGCAACCACTGAAATGCTGTGAAAGCTCCTTCAAAGGTCCCTGAACCTTTCCAAAGCAAACTCTGCCCCCCTTCTGGTTTTGTTATGAAAGCAGGTGAAACCAGGTGGTTTTAACTGAGTTTCTCTTTGAGGTTTGGTGTGGTTCCCAGAAGGCAGAATAAGAAAACTTCAGGAGTGAAAAGTAAAGCAAGCACCAAGATACGAAAAGGGCTGCTCAACCCTGAGCGAGACAAAGCCGGAGAGGGCCACAAAGCCACGGGGAGGCACAGCCATGGCAGCCTCCTCCAGCAGCTCACGTGCTGCACAAACATCGGACAGCGAGCTTGGCAGAAACTCCATCCCTGAAATTAGGAGGGTTATCTGGCTAATGCAACCTGCCGGGGAGAGATTTGCATGGAAACCACCACCACCACCAAAAAAAAAATCCACCTCCTTGTGTACTCTGTCACTTGTAACCACAAAGTGGCATATGAGGAGGCAACTTTGCTGAAACTGTGATTTTGCTCAACATTTCAGAGCAACTGAAACAAGCTTAAATAAGCTCAAAGGCGAAGGGAGACTTTTGTATCTCTCAGTTAAGTCTGAATCTCTATTTACCAGCTCACCAAAATCCCAAACTGGGGAAGGAAATCTTCCTTTTGAAACTAGAGAATTCAGTGCCCTGAATTACAGAAAAGGTAAACGCTGGGTTAGGGGGGAAAAAAAAGAAAAAAAAAAGAAAAAAAAGAAAAGAAAAAATAAAAAAGGAAGAAAACAAAAAGAGGAATAAAAAAAAAAAGTGAGGGGAAAGAGAAAGGAAGAAAAAAACCCCAACAAACAAACATAAAAAACCCAACAAAAAAGGGTTTCCCCATTTTTGTTTTTCTAGTAGCAGAATTTCAGCACATTCCTTTTAAGTAGATGCCCAAGACTCGAGAAGGGGTTAACAATAAATAACCTTGCTGAACACAGATTCCCCTTCTTTTCACATCTGAGTAATTCTTTTGTTTGTCCACTCTGGGAACAGAGGAGTTTTTAATAAAGCTGACTGTTGTTTAAAGCCACCGAGTTCTGGTGGTGCACACAGCATGGAGTAGTTTGCTTTGTGGCTACCTTTGGAGCATATCAGGATGAAAGTGTTATGTCCCCAAGCTGTAATTATGCGACTACTTTCTAGTGTTTCAAAAGGAGGGAGAAAGAAGGTAGAAAAAAAAAAAAAAAACCAAACCAACCCTAGCCGTGGTTCAATGTGTCATAAAAAGGAAATGAATGAGCGGTAATAAGACTTCAGCTAAAGTGTTAGACTTCTTAGCTGTCATGTTAACAAGGTCCTTTAAACCTCACAATAAAGTTTAAAGCTTGATTTATTCGAATATACTGAAATTGTTTAAAAAATAATTTGCATTATGACAAGGAGATCTGTTCTGAGAAAAAAACTGGAAATGTCATTAACAAAGCAGGCTTATGGAAAATAAGAGGTTGCAGTGTCTGGAAATTTGCTGTTGAGTCATGGTTCTGTTTAGTAAACAGGGTGAACCCTGCAACATGTGAATAGTGTTGTGGTTTTAGATCCCTTCAAACTACTCAGAAACACCATTTAAATGGGGAAGCGCAGAGGCTGGCATTGGAACATCACCCAGCCACATTTTACTTAAGCAAAAAGAAATGTTCAGCAGAGAACACATATATTATCAATTCTGAGAAAATGAAAACACTCAGGAAACAATCATTTCCATATTACAACAGAAAATTGGATTTTCTAGTGAATAATGAAAATGAGGCATCCCTCTCCCCGACCTCCTCTCTCTCCAGTATTTGTTCTGTGCCCCTCACCTTGGTATCAACGTGCTAAGAGATGATTATTAAGTGCAACAAAGGCCACGTCTGTGCACAGTTCTGGAAGATGTCCTAGCCTGTTTCAACTCAGTTATTTTTCCCTCCCTGCAGTCTCTTCAAAGACAACGAAACCTTAGGTGAAATGAGAAGTGCACGAACTACACTAGCCTTGAAACTTGCAAAAAAATAATTACTGGGATTAACGCAACATCATAAACATTCAGCCCTATCTGTTAGGCCAGGAGAAACCCTTGGGAGAAGTCTTGTTTCTGGAGAAAAGCCACGTCCCTCCACTCCTCCTTCACGCCAGCCCTACGTGGTCACGGGCAGAGGATAACGAAATGTGACTAAAACTGCCTCAAGATGAATCCGTTTGTGAGAGATGGAAAGTGTGTCATGCAACGCTACTTTGGGAGAGATAATTAATACTGCACAAACAATCACTGCAAAAGCTAAACACATTATTTGAATGTTTTGAAGTAAATGGTAAAAGACAATGTTTAAATTAATTATTAATTAAAAATGAATGTTGCCATCTTTAAAGATTTCTTTTTTTCAAAGCACTTTGTGCACTCATTTAAAATGCTGCAATATCAAAGTATCCAGAGCCTCAGATTCCTTCGTGCCCCCTCCCCTCTTAACAACACATTATACAGGTGGGAAACTTTTTTGCCATTAAATGCTAATTAGTTTCACAACTAATTACTACCGTGGTATTAGGTTAATGTTTTGGGTTTTTTTTTTTTTTACTTTTTGATTTAGACTTACTTTTGTAAATCCCTTATTCAAATTACTTTGAAGTAAAAGACTACAAATTAGTTCTCTTTTTAATGCGTAACGTGAGCCGTGGCAAGTCAGTCGGTAATTTTACAGCCTGTTTTAAGGAAAGGGCAGAAGAAAGGCGGTGTGGCTCTCGCACACCGACACTCGCACAGGTAGCCAACTGCTCCGTGGAGTTTTTAGAGAGCTACAAGACTTATAAACTCCAGCTTCCTCGCCAGCCGCCAATTACCCGGTGTGTAATTTGAGGGGAGGGGGGAGTTTACAGCTTTGCAAACTCCCTCCGTCACCCCATAAATACCAAACACACCCATCGGGGCATCACACCCTTCCTGCTCTCCCCGGTGCTGTGCCAGCTCGCTGCCCGGGTGCCATTCATGTTGAGCAGGGACAGCAATCCCCCCATTACTTCATGCGGTTATATATGCACTCATTACACCGCCATCTGTTGCTATAATGCCCCTATTAATTTTCCTTTTGATATTTTAAGAGCAATCTATAAATCATGCGGAACTTCACGCGTGCCATCGTTAATGCTTAGTAAGACCGTGGTGCGTCGAGTGGTTTTTTTGAGACCCACCAAACAAGCCCATTTCCCAGCTCTGCCCCTCCGGTTGTGGTTGTCATGTGGACCAAAGGGGAGAGAAATCACATTTTTTTCTCCAAGAAACGCAGTTGCCTACGAGGTGTTGGAAGGTTTTAAAGAAGAGAACAGCCAACAAGTTCACAATTTCATAGCTCTGCACACTTGTTGGACTGGATTGGGCTGATCAGCGGAAATTGGTAAACACCCTTTTTATATTCTCATCAACCTAAGCACGTCCCCAGATGGAGATATCTGCTCTTGCCACTCCATCTATGAACCCCAGGAACCAACCGCAAAGGTCTCCAGAGCCACACTTCAGCAGAGGGCAAGACAATGTCTAGAGCCGCGGGCGCACCTCTGCCATACTTACATTGCTTGCATAGGGGAACGTCCTGGACTGCTGTCACTCCCGTTACTGTTCGTATGCTCCATTGCACCGTTAAGCTCTTCCCTCATCGCGCTGGCTAAGTTGCCCAGAGTGGGATTTCCCATGGAAGCAGTAGTGTATAGAGGTATACTGTTCTCAGCCATTGAAGCCTGCCAAGGACACAAACAAATATATGAAGAGCCATGACTCATGTTTTTACACATTGCACAACACGCTCACTTATTCCAAAACATTCTTCCCATTTACATTTTTTGCAATTACTGGGGTTTTTTGGGGTTCTTTTTTTTGTTTGTTTGTGGGTTTTTGGTTTTGTTTGTTTGTTTGTTTTTAAATACTGTGCTTTCTGATAAGTATTACACTGATTCCACCAAGGGAAATTTAACATAATTTACATCTGGATTTAAGCATTCATAGCTGCGTTGGCTTGTGAGAGGGCAGAGCTTTCCATTCCCTATTTGGAATTACACTCCTTGGAAAAAATAAAACGTCCTTTTCCTATTTTCATTTTGCAAAATTATGTTGGGGGCTTTGGGGCTTTTTGCGACTTATGTCTGGGTTTGGGTTTTGTTTCTAATTAAATAGGGAAAAAAATTAGATGCGTCTCAAGCTGATAGATAACTCTGTCCTACCAAGCAGGGCAGTTCAGTTCTTCTGGTGACACAAGTGCGAAGCTGCAGTTGGCACTAACTGGATCAGTCCGAGTTGTGCTGATTTGTCCGAGAGCTGGACCAGTCCAGATGAAATTTTTTAAGCCTCAGAAACTCAGCTCTTACCTTCACTATTACAGATCTGACCATTTTATTTCGATTTTCCTGTGTTCTAAAGAAATGCTGTGCAGAGGCACACTGGAGTTAACTTTCTAAATGGAAATCTTTGTAGGAAGAGAATGAACTGTTAAATATTTTCCTTCTGATTCCCACCGTTCTGCCTGCTAATATTTACTGTGTGTCAGCGTGAGCTCATGTTGACGGCACAGTCCTGTGCCCGGCGTAGCAGCGATGGGATCGCAGAAGCCCCGAGCTCCAGAGGAGCCCAGAACTTGGCACAGATGGGATGCATGGCTTTGGGTTTCTGAGGCCATAGCGCCCAGGGACTGGAAGAACATTTAACCATTTCACCCATCCCAGCCAGACCCGGCTGATGTCACCGGCAGCTCTCCGAGCCGTGTCAGCGCCGGGGAGCCACAGACGCTGGCTCGGCAGCGCTCGCCCTGCGCCTGGGGAAGGTCAGCCGGCTGCAGCAGCAGAGCCAAAGAATCTGTCAGGCTCGGGGTCTGCGTGATGTGAACGCTGCCTGCGGGAGGGGAATTCACGCCGACTACTCCCCACCAAACGCTCTCGCCTGCTCCTAATCTGCGGGACAAAACTCCTTGCTTTGTGCCGTCTGAGCTGGCAGAGTTGTTCCCAGGCAAGCACAGCCAGAGACTGGGCTGGGGGGAGATGGGATGGGAAGGGGGGGGCCCAACCAGTCCTAACTGCAGCATCTTCAGGGGCATGGCCCCTTTTATTCTTCCTTACATTGACCTCTCCGTGTGCAGCCCTATGTGTCACATGTGATTACAAAAGCCATTCTAACAGGGAGGATTATTTTTATCTTCTTGATTCAACAACCGGCAAACTCATTGTGATTAGGGGATGCAAAGAATGGTTCACATTTCCTGCACTTGGCAAAATAATGACTCAAGTTCTTCACCCATAGTGATAACTTGTAATTGCAGTAAAGCAATTTACTGGGGGAGAGGTGGGACACGAGGAGTATCTGCTATGAAGATAATAAGGAGGGAGGGGGGAGTTTTGGGAGCCCCCGGCAACTCGCTGAGAAAAAGAGAGCACTGGTGAGAGCTGGAGTCCCCGTACCTTCCACAGACAGAGCGGGGACAGAGCTGCTTCTTCTCCCTGGCCACAAGGGAAAACAGACGGAGGAGATGTCAGAGGGGTCTGGGTGAAGGAGAGGGGCGACTCTGCCACCCCCCAGGAACAGAAAACCAGAGCCTGGCATCCCAGTGGCACACAGCACCCCGCACCGTCCCCCAGCCTGCCCAGGAGCGGCCGCTGCACTCACGGGGACGTGCAAAGAGCCCATCATTGCAGGTGCCCGCAAAAGCCAAGGGATCCCTGCTCGTTAACTATTAATTAGACTGAAAGTAGGCACTGGCAGGTAAAGCAGCCCTGGGTCCTAGGGGGAAGGCTGTTGCCCAAATGAGGTTCAAACTGCCCATGCAGCACCGGCCACACAGACGGCTTTGTACCTGTACAGCACCTGAGCACCCACTGGGACTTCGCCTCCAAAATGCACCGATGGGGGAGAGCAGCGAGGAACCTGCTGCTGTATTTTCATCCTAAACAAGGGCCTGCCTCAGTGCAATGAATATTGCTCACCCACACTTATTATTATAGGGGCCACATCAGTGGTGGCAAATGTGTCCCAGGCTCTTCTTTCTATCCATTCAGATGATGCTATGGGGTGGGGGGGGGGGGGGTTTTTTACAAGTACACACCACTTCCAGGAAAAGTGGGAAATGGAAACAGTTTGGAGGTTATCACAAAAGACAAGAATGGATGGAGATGACGACAATGACACGTGTTTCAGAAATAAAACACGAACAGTTCCGTATGATAAGCATATTAATTGAAATTAGTCACATAGTTAACAATGTGAAGAAATGCAGGATCATTTCATTTTTGCCTTTCAGCCTCATGAATGTAAAATGTGCTTGTAATCTTAATACTATTCAAGAGACAAAGCAGTCTTTAAAAATCACACTTCACAAGACTCAAGGGAAAATAAGTTACTAATGAATGGTATTTACAGTTGCTTCATTTAAACATGCTTTCCTTTGCTTTTCAGAAGTTACTGCATAAACTCCAGTAATTAGGAGAAATGCAGAACATCGTTTTGTTCCTAATAATCTGTTTCTCGGTTCTAAAAAGAGAAGTCTGTTAAACCTTCCACAGAACAGATGCCCAAGCAAATATCCATGGCCACCAGCAAACTTCTCCAGAAGCAACCTTCAGCAAACAACCGGGGTGCAACCACCCGCCGTGTTGCCTCCTGGATTAATTCACACTGTATGGAACAGGCTTGAACCCCCAGACAAACACATCCTTCCCCCCACCTTGAAAATTCAGGGCACGGTCATGCATTTGGATCTTTGGTTTGTAAAGCAAATGCTGAGTTTACCTGGGCTTTTTGAGATAGACTCAGGAATTTGCAAAGAGGGGGATGATAAAAAAACCCAACAAAAACCAGCCTGATACACAGCACATGAAGAAGGGCTGGAGACACACACACTTTTTAGGCTGCAAGTTATTAATTGTGCACGGACACTTTGTGTATCTCTACACCGTGAAAAAAAGAAAGATTTTTTTGTCTTACAATTACAGTACAATTTAAACCAATAAAAACGATTATTTTTTTTTTTTTTTTTCTACAGGAATTGTGACATTTATTTTTTACCAACAATAGGAGATATGCAAAAATAGCCCTTAAAAGAAAAGGGGGAAAAAATGATCTGCTTTCTCTTTAAACCCATGAACAATAGAAGGTCACGTGCTGCAGTATCCTATCATTCAGCACATTAATAGCTGTGCTAGAGTAATTACACTTGTGGTATTTTTGCCTCAAGTGAAATTCTGAAATAAGAGGATGGAAATTATGATACTGCTGATAAATATTAATAAGTGAACTTTTAATTTTTTTGCCACAATATTCAAAATGCTAAGCATCTAGCTAATGCTGAAGCAGCCTGATATGTGTTTGCCTCCAGGGACTATGATGCTTTATGCACTTAAGAAAAAAGTTTAACGGAATTAAAATTTAATATCTAATTAGAGCAAGGCTAATATATTTTGAAATGAGTGGGGAAGACACACGCCTCTGTTGCATATTTGCTACAGTCATTAATCTTACCTGTAAAGCAGCATTGAGAGGTGTGCAGTAGGTGTGGCTGGTCTGTATGTTTTTAATAAGAGAAGGGTTACTGCATAAGAAAAACATAAAAAGGAGAGTTAAATGCAACCAACTTCTGTGCAAGTGTTTCAAGCATGTAATGCTTCCTCCCACACCAGAAAACTAGAGCTGAGACTGTTTTTCCACACAAGTTCTCTTTCGTTTCTCTTTTTTCTTTTTAAATGTAAAGAAAATATCTGAGTTTTAGGGTATGGTTATCATATTTGCCTTTACTAAATAAGGAACATCATTATCTCTCGACGTTACCTCGCCATGTGTTCTACTACACTGCGTTAGTAGCACATCTTGGCATCTCTGCTCATTTTAGCTGTGTTGAGGAGAAATTCTCCAATATTCGTCGTGTCTGGGAGGCAGTTACCACATAAAGGTCCATCATGAGGAGGCTCTGATCAAAAGCAGCATGGGACATTTTAAATACTACCTCATGCAAATTACTCTCAAAGTCGCTGGCAGCGGAGTCCCTCGCAATGGAGCAGGGGACTGGGATGAGAGGATTTGAGCCGTTATTTCCTGCCAGGCAAATGGCAAGTGGCCCTGCTGAGGGACCATCACCCCAAAGAGTTTGGGGTTGTGGGCAGAGACACAACAGCAGGTAGTGCTGCACTGCAGCAAAGCTGTATGGACCACACAGGACAACACGCTGCCCCTAAAGGCTGTTTTAATAAAAAATATTCTGGTGTGCTATTTTGGCCCCTTGCTTTAGTCATCTTAAGTTTACATAAGGGGCTGGATTTGAGGAAAATGAATGCCAAGCATATCTGCTCCCTCTTTAGCAGGCATCTAAATACCACCAGTTCCACCGGGGGGGTGAGGAATAAATGAAATACCAACTATATAAAAAGTTCCAATGCAGAAAAAAAAAAAAAAATCTCTGAAGTTTGATCACTCATTGGGCATTTTTAATTTTGTCCCCTTTTTTAAAAATTTTATTTTCATGTGGGAATAACTCATGGTGACAAGAGTCTTAACCAAGCCCCTCCCACAGGGACCAGCAAGGATCAGTCATCCTGGAGAGATGGCCTTCAAGTAAAGGTCAAAGAAAATTGCTTTGGGAATGCCAGGAATATTTGTGCGTGCTTGTTGTAGACACAGGATGGCCTGTTGATTATAATCTTTACAGCTGGTCTCACTGCACTTTCAAACTTTTGTAAAAGTTAATTCAGCGTTTCTGTCTTATAAGCACCCTAACTCCTGACTGAGTTGCAAAACAAAGCATACAACTGAAAGCAGAGGAAAATAGCAGAATTAAAACTTATCTGAAGCCTTTCCTGGCATATATCTGTCTTCCTGACAGCTCCACAGCAGCATATCTGCACTAGCGTGGATAATTATTTTAGCCTACATTGCACTATAAACAAATGCTATAACAAACATGTCAAAGTAGAGTCATTACTACAGGCATTTGGATTATTGGAGTAGGACACACAAAATACACGTAACAACCAAAAATTTAGTTTCTTTAGCAGCAAAGGTGATGTCACTATTTCGTGAAATGCAAGTCTACATGAGATGGGTAAATCATGCAAAGCAAAGCAACAGCAGAAAAAAAAAATTAAAGCAAGTAAAAGCTCTTACTGTGCAACAAGCTCGCCAAAGTTTTCATCAGGGCAGTATTTTCGAGGACGGCCTCGTTGAATATGACGGCCACGTTTAAACTCTTCATCATCAACAGTCCAAAAGGACCCAAACTCATCCTCTACTCTGATAAAGCACTTATGCAGTGAGAGGTTGGTGCGAATGGCACCCTGGGACAAGAGCAGCAGCAAAGGAGATGAAGTGGAAACAAAGGGACACGGGATCGGGGACAGAACAGACATCAAATACAGGGAAAAGGAAAAAGAAAATAAAATGCAATAAGCATAAGCAAATGGTTTGTGAGGGTTAATATGCATTGCCACCTAAAAGCTACTAGCATGTGATGCAACAAACACCAAGCAAGCAGGGTCAGGGTACTGGTGGGCATACAAACAGTAGTGATGAGATGTTTGTCTTGGTTTCCCTTAACTGAAACAATGCGAAACCACCTGTGGTTGGTCTAACACCAGCTAGCAGCCAAAAGCCTCTACGTTAAACTGTAAGCATGATCCAAGCTAGGCTAAGAAGTTCAAACATGGTGGACATACCCACTGATCTTTTGTGGCCTTCGTTTTTGGAACTCTAGTTCATCCACTGTCCATACTGCCCCTTTAACGTTTTCTACTCGCACAAAACACTTGTGAAGACTAAGATTATGACGCACTGCATTCTGCAGCAAGTATAAAAGAGAAAACATTCAAAAACTTTCTATGAGAAAATGCTCATCATCGTCCAAGAACAGCAGCACAGTCAGCTTGACAGTCCTCATTTTGCAATGTTAAGCCCCTTCCCCTCCCCACACCCGCTTCCTTTCCCCAGCTCTTTACATCTTATTTTTTTGCAAAGACAAAATAAATATAAAAGCTTAAACCCGTGATTAGAAACCCAAGTTATTCATATCAATTATCCCCAGTGAGAATGAGAACAGCCATCGTTTTAAGCATGCACGTTGCATAATACAGCACATTTCATACAGTACACAAGAACATTGCTTAGACATTTTCAAAACAAATATACGCGCTCTGTGAAAAGAAACTTCTCCTCTCCTGGAAGAGAAAGCAGTTAGATCAGAAAGGGTTTCATATAAGTACAGACAGCTCTATCTAGCAGAGAGGCACTGCTGCTGGTGTTGCTGTGGTTTCTCACAGCTGGGTTAATGCAAATCAGGTGCTGAACCTCCACCCACACCCACTGCACGGACCAAGGGCTCGGCAGCACCCCATCGGCCAGCACCGCACCGACTCCTGCCTCCATGGCTTGCTCTTATATGGAAGTTGGCTCCTATTTCTGGCAGACTACTGTACTGACTGATCTGAGCCTCTGCCAAGTGAAAACATGAGGAGGGCTCTCCGAAACAAAGTGATAATATCCCCACAGCTCATCACCCCGAGGGACCTGCGCTCATGGCATCCGATGCTCGGATGTCCTCTCGGCAGCTTGGCACCGGGGAAGGACGAGCCTGGCCAACCCCTCCGACGTGCTCAGACCTTTGCTGAAGCTGGACATAATGAGACACTTCACTTCGTCACGGCCAAGCTGCAGCTTTTCTGTCCCTACTACCTCTGAAATGGTGCTGAAGAGCCTTGTTACTCCTCAAACAGAGCGCCATGGTCCTTCCCTGTTGTAGGTGTTTTCTGAGCAAATACCCTACTACGAAGCCCCTCGGATTTGTACATGGGGCTCGTCCCCAGCACCGCGGAGAGAGGCTTGGTAAACAGGGAAAACAGAAGAAGCCATTTGCTGAAAATATGCAGGCGAACAAACTCCATCCATCATCACTGGCACCATTGATTTAGTCAATCTGGTTGACTCGTTAGCAGGCACAAAGCCAGCCAAACACATGGCCTGGGTCTAGGCAACCAAGAGACTACAATTTTTTTTCCTTCCATCGTCGTCTTCGTCTTCTTTTTTCTTTTTTTTTTTTTTTTAATGAACATCAGGTCTGGATGGTGAAAGGGAGCTCTAATCATGAATGTCTAAATCACTGTGCAAGCAAAGGGTATGCACAGTGCATTTGTCATGTAAATTAAGAAGCAGTGGTGTGTGTGCCTTGGAGGGGAAGGCCAAGAGTCTTTTACTACTTTTTCATCGCTCTAGCGCGGTCCCCACGCTCCCATCCCTGGTACAAGGGAAGATTTAGGGCTCGAACTGCCTTTGCTCAGCAGATGCTCGAGTGCAAACACATCTACACATCTCTGCTGGCAGCAGGTGCCCGATTCCAGCACTTCAGCTTTTCCACACTGGTCTGCTTCTGAACTGGTGGAAAAATAAACCCTGAACATGCTTTTCCTCTCAGGGAGGCAGAAATCTAGCAGAAAGTCAACCTGCCCATCAGGGCTGCTTCCTTCTGCCCTTAATGATTTTTTTTTTCTCCCCTCCCACCTCTTCCAGATTTCACTACTTTTGAATTTTTTGGCAAAATCCCTGATTTTGAGGTGGAGGAAAACAGACAAAGGCCCCACACCTTACAGACTAAAATCGGCCAGCTCAGCAACTGCTGGTGGGTGATGCACTAGTGCAACCCGACACAGGGCTGCCAGCCCACATCTGGGTAACTCAGGCAGTTTCCTGTGAAAATGGGAACACTGTCAAGTCTGGAGTAAAACGTAAGAATAATAACACTATTTCCCCCAGTGAAAGCTGATCTTGTAGTTCATACAGAAGTTGATTAAACTCGCACGGTGAAGTTCAGCGAAGGGTGTCCTCAGAGTTTGTAAACAGTCGCTAAATGCACAGTTGAGCAGAAATACTTGTGTTCTTCTGTAAGTAAATTTAATGCTGGAGAAATACTTGACAGTCTCTTCTTGTTCTCCTGAAGTCAACGTGCAACTGATGGCTGAGGCTGCTGGATTGGGGTTCTTATTGAATATATGTTTGGAGAGATAAGTCGAGTATTTGCAAGACATTGCCCTCGCTTTCTATTTTCCACGTGAAGACTTATTTAAGGAATTCACAGCAGAAGAGGAAAAAAAAATTATTTTTTGTTTCCCCTGCCTCTGGATACTTGCTATCTAACAGTTTTATTTGAACGATACCCCAACGTTTCAGAGCCACACCTGCAGCCTGTGCCTCATGGCTGCGAGTCGGTGCCAGCAAATTACTCCAAAAAATAAAAGCAAACAGACATTGCCTCTGACCTGTCAGAACCAGTTCGGAGTGCTCCCCAACAATCAGCTTAACAGAAAAATTAGGAGCTATTATTGTAAGATTATATATTTACCTTGTTAAAAATATTTGTATGCAAGCCACTTTTGCAGAAAAATTACCCTGAACATGCTTGAATGTAGTAAATGAAAGGGTTTGTTATTTTAATAACTGCCCAGGCTCTGCTGTACTGCATTTTGGGAAAGAGGTTCATTTTTTAAAGGTCTTTATCCCTGCACTCATGTGTTTTTGAAAGAGGGCTCAGGGAAGCCTGACCACACCAAACCCTGACCCTGAAACTTGGGGAACACTGACCCAAATGCCCCCTAAGCATTAGCTGAAGGTGAGCGCAAATCAGCACATATATATTCAAATTATTCTGATTCTGCAATTAGCCCCTTGTGCTTGTTCTGCGCCCCGTGGGCTTCCCATCATGCCAATCCAGAGCTGCATTTTCATCCCTGCTGCTCCTGAACACTGGCATAAATCTGAGCAGTCTTCAGCACGAAAACCTGCATTACTTCGAGCAGTTACCAATTTTGCTAGCGCTGGTGGAACTTGGGGTGAAGCTGCTCCTCCCTATTAAGTGCAGCATGACCTGGACACCTGCATGAGGTCAAGGTGTCCAGGAGGGGTCCCCAAGTGGCACCTTGCCCTTCTGCAAACCCCAGGGTTGCAGAAGGAGATGCAGCTCAGCATCTTCCCTCCTCCTCTGCAGAAGCACGCTGTAAGTGCCTTTGGCTTTTGGGACCAGATTTTACGTGATGTACAAAGCTAACTCCTAAAACTAGCCTCACAGGAGATAGGGCCAGGGCTGCCTGCTGCCTTCCTCCACTCCTCCCCTCCACTTCCCTTTCCTTTGCTGCTGGAATTAAATAGGATTTTTACTTTAGCACCCACACCTGCAGCTGCTGAAAAGTCCTACTGGAACTACTCCAGCAGCAAAAGACAGGCAGGTCTAAAAGGATCTTAAACCAGGGAAAGTTAATTTCCTTTCTGGATAGTAAGGAAGCTGCAAAGTGAAACACTGCTCATGTTTTCCAACTGCAGTGAAGAATTGCAGCAGCAATCGGGGAGACTCTTCCCGAAGCTAAGAGCTGCTAGACCAAGGTTGAAAATGTACAACATCGTGCTGGGATCTGAACTGAAAGCAAAACATGCTACTAAAAACCAAGCTACCTTCCAGCGACCATTTCTAGCTCCATCCTAAGTGTAGGCTCAGAAAGGAAAACCAGAAAGAGCTGATGAAAACAGCATGTATGGGACATACATTGCCTACTCGGTTGAGAGCAACAAAGTTGGCTAGATTAAGAGAGGCTCAAAGTACCAGGGGTGCAATTTTTACAGCGATACAAGATCCTGTTATTTGATTCAATCATTCATAATTGCATGTGCTTCAGAAGCCAGTGTGGCTATTATACTGCCATACAGAAGAGAAGGAGTGACTCCCCCAAAATATAAATGAACTCCCCAGACCTCTTATCTAACAATATCTAAGATATCTATGGTAGGAAATTAGAGCGCCAAATAACAGGTTTATTTCAGTTCAACACATTTCTTATTGTGGGGCTTGCTTCTTGCATATTACGTTCAATGAGCTTCTGCTGTGTGATTTTAAAAAAAAAAAAAAAAAAGGAAGTTTGAAAGAGAGTCAACTGATTGAGGAAAGAAATCCAGCCATTTATAGATCCTAGAGAAAAAGAGTGGTTGTTGTGATTACAGTCGGCATAACTAAAAAGACAAACAGTCTATCTTCTACTGACACAATAACTTTACCTCTTCCTTTACCTCTTTTTTTTTTTTTCCCCTAATATGTTCCAGCTGAAGGGCTTGAGTTTCACTGCTAGCAGCAACCACACAGAGGAACTCGTGGCATAATCACAGAACATAAAAGCCAATAATGGGGATTCAATTAGTGGTTTTCAAAGGCAGAAGAATTTTTCTGCCAAATATCAAATTGTTCCTGCAGATAAGGCACCCAGTGTGTGTCAAAACTGCCGATCTAAATTTTCATGTCCACATGTCGTTACAATTTGTTATGTCACCAGCAATGTCTATTCTGTACATGTCAGATATCAAAGGCAAGAGGCAGAGGCGGGCTGGGGCTTACCTTCCACGTCGCCGCGTTGCGTCTGAAGTAAGCAAACATTCGCGTGAACCAGTTGTAGATTTCATTTAGTGTTAGCTGTTTTTCTGGAGATTCGAGGATGGCCTTGTGAAGCAAAGCGATTGCAAGATCAGTTACGAGCACACCAGTACAAAATACACTCACAGTTTTACTTTACCAAATACAAAAAGGAAAGGAAGCAAGGAAGAAAGAGAGAGAGATGTGGAGCAAAAAATCCAAAGGAGAGTTTTCACAATATGAACTAAGATTAATGGCTGTATTTAACAGTTCAATGGCAAAATTCAAAATGGAATTATCTAATTGTTTTGAGTTTTTATTTCTGTTTCCTTACAGAAATATTAATTTATTAGTCATTCATAAAGCAGAATCAAAGAGAAATGCAAAACATTTCACTAGCTGATTAAAGCTCAGTAATTATTTAGAGCTCAGATTAATTCTAGGGATCAGAGATTACTGTAGCTTGTGATAATTGACTTGCCATCTTTAAACAGGCTCATTTTCACTGTTGTGTGAAATGAATTTCCTAATAATCACATCGTATTGTAATACTTAATCAAAAGCAATTATGTTATATATTGCAGTTCTAAAAACCCTTATAGTAAAGGTTTGAGCATTTGAGCACGCTTACATACCGAAGGTTTGAAAATCTATTTAATCCAGAGTGTGCACATATAGGGAGATATATTTTTTTTTCTCTAATCCAAGCACGTGTGTTTGGCTCAGCTTACCTGTCTAATTAAAGATGCATACGTGAATGGTGGTCTAACTTCTGCGTTCTTATAAAATTCTTGGTTCTGGGCAATATCTGCTAAATAAGAGCAGTTGTTCTGTTAGCACCACAGCCTGCCGCTGCCGGGCTGCGGCCAACAGCAAGCTGCCCCACCAAAGGAGGGGCTGCGTCACCAAAACCCCGTTACCTGAAGAGATGGGGACATTGTATTTATCCGAGTACCGCCTCCGGATGGGTCCGACGTTGTGCATGCTCGTGGTAGTGATGACCGACGGTCCCTGCGTGACGGGAGTGATGGGCGCAGTCGGGGTGGTGGGAGTATGAGGTAAGCTCTGCGGAGACGCCTCGGATGCAGTCTTGGAAAGCGTGACGCTCGATACCAGATTCAGCTGCGGAGGAAAGGATGAGGATTTTGTTACAAATGGCATTTCTGGCTAATTAAGGGCTGCAGAGAAAATTCACTTCGAAGCAGACACCACAACCCGAGTGCTTGCTCCAGTGCAGTGCTGCTGTATTATCTCCGTTAGGAGCCAGTAAAAAGAAATAAATATATACATTTCAGTATAGATTTAAAAAATGAGTAACGTAGCCTGCTGCCAGAACTGCAAATTGTGGATTTCAATCTAAACCTTAAAACAAGATCTCACACAGTACATCATCATTTTAGTATTTTATATTAGTTCTATTGTTTCACAATCTAACCCCATACGTTTGTTATTTCCATGCTATCATTACACATGGCTTCTAATCAGCCTTCTTGGATATTTCATCGAAGGCATCAGGCTTAAAATAAAAGGCCAGACTTTCCTAGGGATGTACAAGGGAGAAATGCAATCTCTCTCTTCAGCATTTGGGCTTCCACCCCCCTGCCCCAACCCTCCCCCCCCCTCTCTGTTCATGCATTTTAAAAGCAAAGCCCAGAATAGGTTAACACTGGAATAATTTAATTAATCACACCGCATGAAATACTGCAAGCATTCAGCCCAGCAGAAGTGGCACCGCTCTTTTTTTTCCTCTCCCAGGACAGAAGGCATCAGCGTTACCTGCATGAAACCCAGCCCTGGACAAATGGCAGCTTGCCACAGAAGGCTGCAAAACACAACTGCCTCCAGGATTGTGTATCACACACAGCTGCAACTCAAGTGTTTTCGATACACAACCCTATTTATATACCCAGCATCCACATTCCTCCCCGATGCTTTCTTTTTGCCCTACAACGTCCTTTGAAAGACGATGCTCCATCTCAATAGGTCAGTCCCGATGAAGTATTTTAAACAAACAATCCGATCTCTTAACAGCAACATCAGGAAAGAGGACTGAGAAAATAGCTCTGTGACTACTTCCACGTCTATTTCTCCCTGGCAGTTTTGCCAATAATATTGGTGAAATCCTGACCCCGTTGAAGCCAGTAGCAAAATTCCTACTGAATTTAACAGGGTCATAATTTTACAACTTTTGTCTGGGATTAAAATTCCTTTTTGCTGGACATTAAATCTTTTCAGAGGAAGGCAAAGCACACCACTCAGCTATGCCCCCAAATATCTCATGTTTATCCATAAGACACTACATTAATTTTCCTTGTATGAAAGCAACCAGATAAGAAAACTCCTCCAAGCATCCCTCATGGGAGTTAACAGCCACAAATAATGGTACTTTATAAAAGTAATAGGATTTATCCAAAACAAAGCTGGTAGAAAATAAAGGGCTCTAATATCGCAGAAAGGACATCAACACAAAAAGCCCATTGCCCGCAGAAAGGGCGCAGATGAGCGACAGATGAACTGTGATTGCTTTTCCTTCCCGACGGTGAGACGGAGCCAGTCAAAGGAAGCCCTGGCCACAAACACCCGGCTCAGCCCGGTGCCATTCAGCTGCCCCAGCAGCTCCAAGGAACGGAGGCAGGGAGCAGCAGGGCTGCAAACACCCACCTTTCTGGGCAGGTGCTTACAAGACACTTTGCCTTCCAGAAAGAAATTAAACACTCGGTGGCGAAGCCAGAGAGCACGAACCCAGCGAGGGATGGGGGAAGGTGGGGAGGTACAGCTATGGATTTCCCAGAGGCTCCCGTGCCGGTGTGAAGTGCTAACCAGAGCTGAGCTCACCTCTTCAAAGCCCCGTGGTGCCGGGTGCTGCTGCCACATTCCACCAGCGAGAGCCCAGCCTGCTTGTTGACTGGTGTGATTTAAGGACGCTGATTAGGGACATGTATATAGTAATGTCTCCCTGTTATCCATCTATCCATCTATTACATATGATAAAAGGACCAGTGACGATAATAATAGTACAACTGACAGGTCTCACCATGAAATTAAATCTACTGTATTTTATCTCAGTTTCTAAATGGACATTTTAACAGTCCAATAACTGCGAGCAAATCTGCATCAATTTTAAGTGCCCGTCTCCAGCGCAGGCTCGGCAGCCGGGCCCTCCCGTTGGAAAGATCACTGCTTGTGCTTCATCATTACGGCTCCAACTACTCCATTTCAAAAGAGTCCCCTTCCTTTTTTAGCGTGTAAAAACTTAACATTTAATCTGTTTCTACTAGGGAACTGTGAGAAAGGATCCACAAAGGTCAGCGTTCCCTGCTTGAAGAATTTGAATCGAGTTAAATTTCTTTAGGCTTTTCAGTGTAGGTAGCAACTAGGAATAAACACAGAAGAGGACGAGCAAAGGGGGGGGGGGGCTTTAACAGGCTTGACAAATGACACTGCGATTCACACCCACTGCTGGGCTGCCACTAATAAGCTACAGAGGAAGCAGCCAATCTCAGCTAATTACCAGATAAAATTGTATTGTAAGGACTCTAATTAGGAGATGCTTATGGAGGTGATCTAATGATTAAACGCTGCATCCAAGTGACCCCACCATCAATGTGCAGTGGTGCAAGATGTCACTGGAATATTTTGTAGAAACAGTAATTTTATTTCAAGGAGGGGAGGCAGTAATATTTGTAATAATGGCTATGAGGTAAACTAATTAAAAGACAGTTCCTAAAGGAAGACTGTGGCTTTGAGCAGCTGTGGCCGTTCCAAAACAAAGTGCCAAATCTCAACAGAGGAGCTGCAGTCAAGTGGAAAATTTCTGCCTGACCTCTGCTCTTGCTATTAATTTGCAGGAAAACTAATGACACATATACATATTCCCACAAAATTGTTCTAATTGCTAATTTGCCAAAGGAGCCCAGTTTCCAAATTAAACATGACTGCAGTCTGTGAGGAAAGAGAGAACAAAAAGCTGGAACGCAGCGAGTCTGCTGCGTTTCACCTCCGACGACCATTTGCGAGCCTGAACCAACAAGTTAATGAAACACGACCTTGTCGATCGCTAGCGAAGTTTTTCCTTTTTCCGTGTTTTATTTGATGACACTCTCCTCTTCCAGCCGGGGGCCGATCCCTGCCGGTGCTGTTACCAAAACACAAGCTGGGGTAAGGGAGGAGAGGGCTGCGCTCCCTCCGCAGACCTTCGCCGCTGCTTTCTTTGTTGCATCTATAGCACCAAGGCTGAAAAATCGGTTGTGAATTAGAGCAGAATAACAAATTATGAATGGTGTTGGTTTTGTTGCCATCTTGAATTATTAATCTGAATGGTAAACTATTAAATCTTAATATTGGCGTCAACTAGAAATGTGAAAGTGCCCGTGGATGATTGCGCAGGGCAAAGATCAGGGAGGGACCAGGCTGGGAGCGTTTCTTTTCCTGATGGAAACTCGACACAGTCTCTCCCTGTTCACATTTTCTATTTAAAAACAAGTTACTATGATTAGAAAAGTTGTTCGCGCTGGCAACTCGTACACAGCCTGTTTCCCACATACTGTAATTTTTTGGATGAGGTATCGCTGTTGTCAGAGGGGAGGGAGCCTCAGTCACAAGGTGAGCACTCTAGGGAGCAAGAGCTCTTGCAGTGCAACACAGCACAAGGTGGGGCACTCTCCAAGCACACCAGGGAGTACAGCCCTTGTATCAAAGAGTTAAAAGTTTTTGTAATGGTTGTACTGGGGACAGGGGGGGAAGGGAGGATTTCCTCCGGCCTTGAGAGAAGCAAGCCAAAAAACCCCAACAACAAAAAAGCCACCCCAAAAACGAGAAGTGAAAAAAACCCAGAAACCACCCAGTAGAACACCCACCAAACCCCACAGGTTTTAGGTCCTAAAATTCTGCAAATTCAATCAGTGAACCTTGCTGGCTGCTTTGTTCAGTTTTGGGTTTTGAAAACAGTTCCTCCTAACGTTTTAACTTAATCACAAATGCCGTAATTGTTTTGGCGTTCAATATCCTGCTTAGGATTTTATTATTAACCTTCCCTTTCAAGAAATAGTCCTGTCTTCATATTAAAGGTGAAGACTGAGTCATTTTCTTTTTTTTTTTTCCCTTTGGGTATAAACAAGGCAGAGAGGTAACCCTCTCCTTCACCCCATAAAATAGATTTCCAGTAAGTGGTTCTCCCATTAGGGCTGACTTCTTTTTGCGTAAACATTTCACATGACAATAGCAGCTGCACATAAAAAAGCCCCCCAAATTCTTGTAAATAGTAAATAAATAAAGTATTTCTAAGTGTCACCGTGGGGCCATACCCACCACAGCAGGGTAGCGACTCCTCTGTGACAGATGCTGCTTCTCTGGTCCCAACTGGGGCTGAGGATTTATCAGCACTGAGTTCCCAGGGCTGAAACGCCCTGGAGCAGAGCCTCCTTTTCTTGACACCAAAGGTGGGAAAGAAAGTTAAGTGTAGGCCTAAAACTTTGTGAAATGCTGTGTCTTCCTCTCCTGTTTCAGCCTGGACTCACTGGTGTATTAGATGCAGAGCCTGGCAGGCAGCAGTCACTTAGCAGGTGTTGTTATTGGCAGGAATACTAAGGAAACCAAAGCTGAGGAGTGAGACTTAATGAAAACCAGTATATAAAAACAGCTTTTGTTGTGCTTGAGAATCTCTCTTTATTGCTGCGTATCGTTATTTTTGCAAACTATAAAGTACGGCTACAGCAGCTAAAATGCTCAGTCATTACCTCAACAGTTAAAAGACTACTTTTTTTTTTTTTTTTTAATGCTTTGTTATTACAGTTGCTAAAAACAGTATTTCAAAACAATCATAACTGCTATGGTTAGGGTAAAAAAAATACATTAAAGAGGGAATATCTAACAGTGCGTTTTATTTAAAGAGCCAAAAGTTTCTTCAAAAGTTTTCTGTCTATTTTTAAAAGCTGTATATAGCACCTAGTATGCAGAATTACTTGTTGGTTGATGCTTTTTCCTTTTCCTTCCCTTCCTATGAACTTCAACATAAGTTAAGAGCCCAAAAGAAAGCACATTTCCATTTCAACCTGTTAACGCTGATCACCAACACCAACAAAAAATAGCACACAGGGAAATGTATCTTAATAGCAAAACCAGAATGACAACTCTTAAGAAATTGTTGCTCTGTCTTTCGTGTTGTGGTTTGGTTGTTTGGTTTGGTTTTTGTTTGGGTTTTTTTTTGTATTTTATCTTGAAAAAAATTCACCTTACAAAAATGTGTCTCAGCATATTCTTTCACAGATAGCTTCGTTCTCACTTTATTCAGGCCCTTTAGTCTCACCCAAACAACACATGTAGAAGTAATAGGAACAACTTTGTCTGCTCCGAGTATTGTTTTGAGATACTTCCATTTTCTTTTCAAATAAAGAAATAACAACACCTGCTAAGTAATTGCTGTTTCTGCCATTTTCTTTTAAAGTGCTGCACTGTTGGGCATTTTAATTATCAAGTGGGACGTTTTTAAAGGTGGGACTGAGCACTGCCCCAGCTCCTGCTGTGCAATCCTTCCCCAGTCCCCTCCTGTCTGCCCAGCAGCTCTCTAGAAGCAGGGGAAGAGCTGCCCTTTGCAGAACACCCAATATCAACAAAGACCTCCCCATGTCCTCTCTGCCAACAATTTAGACCATCCACCACTACACTACAGAAGAACGTGCTTAAATCTCATCAGCTTTAGTAGGACTTTAAAGAGCTTTATTGAACAGATGTCTGGGTGGACTGGTGTAGTGAAATGCACAGGCCGCTCCACAGCCCTCCCCAAGGTCAAAATTACCCCAAGGAGCTAAAGCCACCTGAAGGCATGGATGTGATGGATGGCCATGGCTAGACTGGACAAGCAACCCTTCTCCAAAGCTGGGCGAGTTTTGAATTGATGCACAACTACCAAGAACCTGGCTGTGGGCCAACTGGTCCAGACTGTTCCAAAACCACCCGCTCAGCTACTGCCTGAAGCCCAAAAGGCAAAGGTGGTCAGCGTGGATTACAAATGGCAGGTGGGTAACACAGACACTCAGTCACCAATTCTACCCGCCAGTAACAAAATAGTTTCAAAACAAGCATTCAAATCCTTTAAGCAGAATAAAAACATTTCCTCAGTCATGAAAAGGCTGTAATTTTAAATCCCAATTCGCTGCTATGTTTGGATTCGCAGCTGCTCTTTCCTTTAAAATCACCAGCGTACTGCAATATATTCATTCTAACATACACCTTGCATTAGTTATGTTGGAAAAAAAAAAAAAAAATTAATTACTGGATGTAAAGAATACTCTGCACTGCAATAATGGTCATCAGATCTTTTTACCAAAGTCCTATCCCACTGAGTTAAAAGGACTAGGGTCTAGCACAGTCTATGCAGCGCCTGTGTATTTTTTTTTTCACTAGGAAAGCACAATTTATGCAAAACACTATACTTCTACATTTTATAATTAATTTTCAAATGCTTCACCTATACATATTTTAATAATTTCTGATTTATCAGATGGTATCTATAATAATTTTTTTTATATTTCAATAAATGAAAAGAAGGCAGTTTCAATCCAACAACAGAGTGCCACACAATATAGGCCTGTCAGGCACCAATTTTTACTTCTAACATGTAAGTTAAAGGATAAGGAATTTATAATGCTGCCTGTGAACGAAACCACTTTTCATACACAAATGTGATCTTTTTTTTTTCCAAAGGGTAATACAACAGTACATTTACATAAACTAATCCAAACAATCTATGTATTTGACAATGGCAAACCTCACACAGACTGCCTATTGTTGGTTTACATCTTGGAGTTCTTTATGTTGGCTTGTAACACTGCTCTAGCTGTCAAAGGTTTGACTTGGACTCTAAATAAATGGTTATAGAAGTGCTGTGCAGCGATATTGGACTTCTTTGCAAAAGAAAACCTGCTGTGTATGAATTCAAAAGCTATTAATTTTTCAGTCAAAAATATTCATGCCTATTTCTTTTAATAAAGAAACACTGTGCTGAGCAACTGAGAGATAATGTTGACTAGTGGTACAGAATTTTCAATAGAGCAGTTAAAAATAAATTTAGTAGGAGGTCCCCAACAAAGCTATAATTTTCCAGAATGTAAAACATTTTTAATACTAATCAAGACAGCCCTTTTCCCCCTGAGCCCACACCACCCCCCCCCCACTCTGCCCCCCCCCCCCCTCCCCACTCCCCCCCTTTACCTTTACTTCCTTCCGTTTTCTTACCACCCCCTTCCCCCCTGCGCCGACACGCGTCGCTCCTTCCACCAA
>JANIJG010002342.1:1402-14047 GCA_024611175.1 Megaceryle torquata
TTCCTTTCCTTTCCTTTCCTTTCCTTTCCTTTCCTTTCCTTTCCTTTCCTTTCCTTTCCTTTCCTTTTTCCTTTCCTCTTCTCTTCTCTTCTCTTCTCTTCTCTTCTCTTCTCTTCTCTTCTCTGTTTTCTGTCCTTTTCTTTTTTTTCCCTTTTTTTTTTCAGTTTTTTTTTTTTCTTAATTTTTTATTATCAGGCAACTTTCCAACATGAAAATACTGTTTGGAAGGGGAGGAGTTAGGTTCACCCAGAGTTAAGTTCACCCAGAGTGCAGGCTAGGCTATTTTTATTTTGGAAAACAGAAATACTTCATAATAGACATACTAGAATGATTAAAACACCCTTTCCTGGCAACAGGCACAGCAGGACAATAGTGTTTTTGCCAACCACATGTAGCAGGGGCACTGCATTGAGAGATGGAAGAGTCCTGGGTGTCACAGCTAAAAGAATGTCATCAGAGCAGCACTTAAGTGACGGGCACAACTTCCTGCAGCCAGTGAAATCAGCAACTAATTAACCTAAGATTTCCTTGGACATTGATTTTAGACAAGAGTCTACAAAGAGCAAGTCCCACCAGCACTGAATGATGTTTGGGTTGAGGAGCTGCACTCGCTTCCGTTTGCTCCTGCTGCCAAACTTTTATGGCCCTGTATGTTGTCCTTACACATGCAATTAAAGGCATGTTTACTCAGTCCCTATTTGCTCAGTATAGAAGTCACTACCCTCTTCATATGCCCAATGACAGGATAGCTGGAGATGCTAATTAATGAGTTGGCCTCTGGGGTGAAATTATGGCGTCGTTAAGGAGACTCCCATTGATATTAAAAAGGTCGGAACATCATTGCTGATGGCTGAGTCATGGCTGAGCTGGATATCACGGATGTGCAAACAATGGAGTTGCCCTGGGATGGTGGTTGCTTGGTCTGTTTTTCTGCACAACTCGAAATGGTGATATCTGGGGTCAAGCAATCACATGAAGCCATAACCACAATGCTGCATTGTAGATGATTTTTTCCTTCCGTTGAGATGAGCTGTTTCTCAGGAGACCTGAACTCCAGAAATAACTCCCTTCCCAAGGGCCTGGAACCAGCTATTTCCAATTAGCTCATAACCCAGTGTCACCAGTTTTTCTGTTCCTCACCCGACCTGCTGTTTCCACTCATTGCAACCTCTGCCCATGTTCCTTTTTAGCAGAGGCTGTTGGGACAGGACAAAGGGTGAAGGTTTTAAACTAGAAGAGATACTTAGACTAGAGGGAAGGAAGAAATTCTTCACTCTGAGGGTGGTGAGAGCCTGTCCCGGGTTGCCCGGAGAGGTGGTGGCTGCCCCATCCCTGGCACCATCCCAGGTGAGGTTGGCCGGGGCTCTGAGCACCCTGCTCTAGTTGCAGATGTCCCTGCTCCCTGCAGGGGGGTTGGACTGGATGACCTTGAGATGTCCCAACTCAAATAATTCTGTGATTCTATGATTCCCAAATCCTCAGCATCTCCCATCCTCTCACTTCTGTTGAAAGTCCTTCCAGCTGCCTTCCTTGTATCCAGGTAACAACAGAGCAGTCTGGCTCCATCAGCATGTCCTTGCTCCTTAACTAAATCATCCTCCTTGCTCTACAAACCACAGAAGAAAAGGGGTATCCTGCCACCAGCACTGAGATCATCCCTTACACCCCATCAGAAATTCCTCACCTTCCCAGGATGAAGAAAACAGCAAGAAAGAAATTCCTGCTATTGATAAAAAGCAGCTCCCACATAGTGCTAAAGCCTTTCTCATTAAATACAACTTCAGGCCAAGCAACTGAGATAACTCAAACCAAAAACCTATTTTCCCCAAAGCTCCTCTTCCCTTAGTGCTTGGTCTCTGCAGCACCGGTGAAGTTTGAGTCTGAACAGGATTGGGCCCAGACCAAAATGTAGTCACTTGAGATACTCCGTCGCTGTCTGGGGAGGTGCTTGGGCCAGCCTTACACTTAATAACTGCCACATGATCTTCCTTCAAAACACCCTCTGGGTCATTTGAAGGGCTTGCTTTGAGTTTCTTGGGTTTTTTTTTTTCCTCCAGAATTCAGACTTCCTGCAATCAACTCACCCTTGTTTTCTTTTGGTTTCTATGATCCTGCCCAGACCTCACCCTGTCCTTCTCTCAAGTTCTCTCACAAGTCCTTCTTCTCTCCTGCAAATCAGGAGCTTTTCTACTGAAGTTTCCCAGATAATACAAGAGTCAGAACACAAAACCCCTCTATTTTCTACCCACCCACCTGGAAATCCTGCCGTGAGCATGTTTGACTCACACAACTTCCAATTATTAAGCACATTTAGGCATAAACTTGGAGTTTGCTAGAGGTCTAGTTCGACCTCTCTTTTTCCTTCATTTAGACGTGGCCATAATGGCCAAAGGTCCTTTGAAAATACACTTAATAAGGAATGAAATATAGTAAGGAAAGTGCTGCCGGGAACAAAGGTCTAATAGATTTGCAGGCACGGTAACGATGAATAGCTGAAAAATAACCTGCATCTGCACAGTAGCTTTAGAGCTTTCATTTTTAAAGTAAGGGGAAACAAGTCATAAAATGTTACTGAACTGCAGAAATGAGGCGAGAAAATGAAGAAGGCTGCACCCTTCCAAAGCTGTTGTGGAAATGGTGCTTAGTGAGATGGTGACAACCCCACATGGACCTGTGCAGAGCCCTGGAAGAGCTCTAATTACAAATTAGACCTTGGGTTTATATCTAATTAAAAAAAAACAAAACAAAACAAAACAAAACAAAACAACAGCATTTCCTACTGTACAATTCAGTAGCACCACAAAGGCTGCTGGATCGACCCAGGTTCAGCAAAAAGCAGCACAGCAGATGAGTTACTCGTTGTCTATCTGCCCTGCTTCTGTAGATTCTCTATTTTCAGGTCGTGTCTTTATGACAATAACTTTATGGAAAGATTTGATCCATGTTTCTCCATCTGATTTTAGTGGGAAGATGTGAGGGCTCTCAAGACCAATGTCTGATTGCCTCAAGTTGGCTAACTGTGAAAACAGAGTGTCTGTTTGGGAAAATGTCAGTTTGTGTAGACAGGGGACTAAAGTTAGGGCCAAACCTGGAAAGGGTGGCTCCCAGCCCAGAGCTGTAATCTCTGTAAAGCCACTCCTCTGAAATCCTGGTGTATTTTGAGATAACCTCCAGCTCCATAATGAAAATCAGAGTATTGTATAAAGAGCAAGGAGGAAAAAGGGAAAACAAAACAAAACAGAACAAAACAGAACAAAACAGAACAAAACCCCAAAAGAAAGCAACTCAATCTTCTTGGGTACCAAAAATTCACTTCAGCATGCCATCTCTGACAGATATTTCTTGAAAACTACCACAGAATAGTAAACTTGCTGCAGGAAAAAAAAAGCCAGCTACACTTCCAAACTCTTTTATTTAAAAAAAGAAGGTCTTTGTTTGCAAGCAAACTCTTCTGGGTCGCCTAATTGTCCAATTCCAGCCTGCTCTTTGGAAGGAGTGTGTTGAATACATCAGCTTTTTTTTTTTTTTTGCAAGAACAGAGCAAAGTCCCAAGCACAGCAAGTAATTGAAAGATCATTGACCAACAATAGCAAGTTAGATGCAGTCTGGGGAGAGCCTTGATGCTGTAAAAATAGCTTCATCTTCCCCCCTTCCTTCCAAAACAGAGCCCGGTGAGCGGATAATGAAGGGCATTCAGAGCCACCTCTGAAATCCACTATAATGTGACCCTCCGCACATTCAGCTGGGGGAAAGGGGCTGAAAAGGGAGGAGCTGCCATCATTATGTGGGGTATTCTTGGGAGGAATAAAGGGAGGCAAGGCAGTTTTGTGCGTTGAAAACAAAAACCCGAAGAAAACGGCAGAGACAAGCTGCATATTGTTAGGGGCCGTGCCAGACGCTCCGCGTTTCTCTCGGAGAAGCATTTCTGCTATGGCTGACCTCAGTGACTCTCTCCTCTGACGTCAGGGCTGAGGGGGAGCAGCTGCTGCCCGTGGTGGTGAGAGCCTTGGTGACCCCGTGATGGGCGCCAGACTCTTCACCCCGCTAGCAAAACAGTCCCGAGGGCACATCGGTAGACGGGCAGGCAGATGGTGCTGGGTGTGTTTGAGGAGGTCTTGGCTCCTGTAGAAAGAATCACAGAAGCATTTTGGTTGGAAGAGACCTTTAAGATCATCAAGTCCAACTTAACGGTTGGACTGCCAGGTCAAAGACCAGATTGGTGAGGAAGGGGAGGAGATTCTATTGCGCTCATGCCTCCCCATCCTCTCCCCTGGCTCGTTTGTAGAGGCTCTTGCACGGGCACGAGCTCATCTTTGCCCTTTCTGGAGAGGAACAAATGGTGCTGCCCAACCCTCAGCGATGCTGCTACAAGGAAATACGATTGCTGCCCTTGAAATGCAGCCTGGTTCTGGCTGACTCACGTGCCCAGGATGGAAACACCTTCTCTAATCACCCCCTGGCACCGCCATCCTCATGGCAGCTTTCACTGCCCATGAACCAGAGTCACCCTGTCAGAGGGATTACAGGAAGGTCAGGCACTGCTCCAGGGATGCAGGTGTGTTGCTGCACAAACAGACCCTGTGCAGTACCCATCTCTGCTGGGTGTAATTCCACCAACAGGCAGTAATTAATTGAGGGATTAAAGCATAAACATACCTATAGACACTGGTTGGCTTTATTTCTTTCTCTTAGCTCTGCTACCAGGTCTCCCTCTTTCTCCTTCTGGCTCACATATCAAGTTGACTCCATCTTGGGAAGGACAACTGGATGTTATCCATCATCTGGGAGAAGAAGTTAATCTCTATTTTCTCAGCTGCTCAAAGCCTGTCCTGGCTTGAGCCGGAACAGAACTGGTTCTGTTCAGGGATTTTACTTTTCAGCTGAGTCTCTCTGTAGGCACTGCGCTGTCTGAAGTTCCTGGCAGATCTTCTCAGCCTCTGCTTCCAGCAGTGATAAAGCTCTGTGTTTAGAGTTGCTACCAAGGGTTGGGGTGTGAAGAAAGGCTCTGGCTTAGACTTGTTCCTGTGCAGACCAAGGTCACTGATCAATCTCATGCACCACATTGAGGTGCATTAAGTAAGAGGTGGCACCTGCAGGGTGGAGTGGCCAGGACAGGTGACCCTAAACTGACCAACAATATACGTCATATCTGGTGCAAAGCTGAGGGATCACGAGTGTGAAGCCTCTTCTTCAAAGGCCAGACATCCATGGAGGGGTCTGTCCCTTCTGCTTTCGATCCCAGTCTGTGTGTTCCTGCATCTAGTTCCTGAATCCAGCTCCTGAATTTGGTTCCCATCTGCCACTGAGTCCAGCCTTTGACTTCCCCAGTGCCAGCTCCCCAGCATCAGTGGTGATGCTGACATAACTGCCACCAATTCTCTACTGGTTTTGTATCTGTTTGTAGATATTCCATTTTATCATCACTATTTTCATTAAAACTGTTCTGGTTTTCTTTTGCAATCCCTAAGTCTATCTCCCTTATTCCCCTTCTCTTCCCCCTATGGGAAGGGAGAGGAGTTGAGGGAACATCTGTCATTTGTCTAGGGGCACACACAAAAAAAAAAGCAACTCAGTGCAAAGTCCTTTCCAGAGCTGACTCCCCAGTGTTCCCAACAAAAACAACCCTGGGGCTCCACATCTTCAGCTCCACCACACTCAGTCCAGTGACCTTTCTATGCCACGTCAGGCTGCTGGTCCACGAGCTCCCCATCAGCTCTCATGCAGGGCTGGTAGTAGCTGCAAGGAACTTGTCTTCATGCTGGAACAAAAAGAGACCATTAAAAAACTAGACTTTCTGAAAGCACAAAGTCCCTCATCCTGAGTTTAACCAGGAGGGAAATACATAAGTCTAGTGTTTGGGCTCACCCCCCTGAGCATCACCTTTCTTCTCCAATCCTAATTATCTTTTTTCTTTTTTTTAATGCTACCCCCTTAGTGATAATGCCCCTGAAGTTTCTTGCACCTCACTTACTCTCAGACAGATTTACACAGGAGGCTGTTGTAGCAGGAGAGCACTGGCTCTGTATGTTCATGGCTGAGGAATGGAGTTGAATTATGTGTTAAATTATATTTTCTTGGGTTTCTCCTTCTTGAGATGCCAAACCGCACAACACACCAGCACCAGTGAGCCTCCAGGCTTCCAAGCACTGCCTGCCCAGTTACCTGAAAGTAGCCCCTGTTTCACACCAGTCTAACACCATCAGCTATGGGACTTTCTTTTCATAGTGTAAGCAAACCCAAAACTGGGGCTGCAGCATTTGGTGCTAAGTATGACACAGGCCAAGCTGCTGACATCCCTGGGTGAAATTACGCCGGTTTTAATCAACTTAGTCACTGGCTGGGGACTGTGTTTGCAGAACAGATGCAAAGCCTGTTGTTCAGCCACCTCAGGCTAATTTGGTTTCAGCAAACATAAGTCCCTTGGGATCCAGAGATTAGCCTTGGTGCAAAGGTTATTAAACTACAGTTTATCCAAACTTTTACACGTGGAGTTCTAATTACGAGGGTGAATGGTCCGACTGACTTCCCTGGGAGTGGCTGGACGTGTTGTTAAACTTGTGCCTGCAGCTTGACAGGAGTGAAACTTCCCCATGGGCTTGCTCATGCCCTGTTGAAACAGCACATCAGGAACTTGGTTTCTAGATTACATCAACACGTTTTGCTTCCTCCTATCGTGGCAGGCCAAACCAGTAAGGACTTACTGATTTTAAAGGGAAGCCAGTTCTCCAAACGCCTCTTGCATCCTGGTGCGAGGTAGTTGTGCGAAGTATACTTGGGATAATAAAGCCCAGGATAATAACAACATTGGAGCAGGTATTTTACTGGAGGTTGCATGAACAGCACTAGAGAGTAGACACTTTAAAGTGGTGCCCAGTGACAGGACAAGGGACAACAAGGGCCACCAACTGGAATCCAGGAGGTTCCAGCTGAGAAGGAGGAGAAACTTCTTTGGTGTGAGGGTGTGGGAGCCTGTGCCAGGCTGCCCAGAGAGGTTGTGGAGTCTCCTTCTCTGGAGAGATTCCAAACCCACCTGGACAATGTGACCCCGGGTGACCCTGCTGGCATGATGATCTCCAGAGTTCCCTTCCAACCCCCACCACGTTGGGATTCTGGGAAATGCCTAAAAGAAGATGACACACGATTACACACACAAAACACAGGGATGAATTGTCTCTGTACAGAGCAAGCAGAAATATGGAATCACAGAAGAATTTAGGTTGGAAGAAATCTCCTGGTCCAGCCCTCCCCCTTTCCTCCAAGCAGCTCAAACCACTTCGGAGCAATATTTGGGGTTTGAAAATAAATGGCTCGTCAACACCTCTCGACCACTAAAGCAAGATTAATAGCTTCATGCTGCTTAACTCCAGCACAGACACAAAAATACCAACGTATTATAGGGCTTAACAAAGGATTAAACCAATTTTAGGAGCAAAAGAAAGTCAGACGGACGAATGCTCTCTCCTCACTTCTTTAAATCGGTGTAATTCCATCAAGAGGAGTATCACCAGGGCACGGGTTTGGGGAGGCACAGGGAGGAGGAATACAGTGGGGTGAATCCCCCGCTCAACAGGGTGACTCCTTGTAAAATCTGGGGTGCCAGGGTGGAGGGGTTGTGTGGGATGATCAAGGGAAAAGGAAAGGAAAAAGATGGAACCGCAGGGCTCCATTTTATGGAGGATTTATGGGATACAGTTCACAGAGTTAGAGGCGAGGAGGGACCATTAGATCCTCGAGGCTGGCTTCCCGCATCCACTTCTATCAAGCACCGTCCTGTCACCCCTACCCTGGGGTGCAAGTTGTGCTCCCACTCCATCTGCAGCCCCAGAGGATCTCACATTTCTGGGCTCCCGGGCGCTGCTGTAAAAAGCTCAGCGCCGTGGCACAATCTGAGGTGATTGCCACTGCAATTTGAGCCCTCTGCAGCTGTTCAAGGAAGCGTAACATTTGGCTCAAGAAGAATATTGCTCTATAATCCCCTTGAGCTTCTCGGGAGGAAACAGTGTCTCATTATAATCCAAAAAGGTCTGGAGGGTTGGGTTTGGTTTTTGGTTCTTTTTGTTAGTTTGTTGTTGTTTGGTTGTTTTTTTCCCAGTTGAAATTAATATTACAATGTAAACTGCATTGTGACTTAGATAAAAAAATATAATAAGGCTTTTGGGCTTTTCTTCCACTGCTTTGAGCTCTTCTCAGTGTCATTATTGTGAGTGTCCAGTCTGAGCAAAGGCAGCAGAAGAGGAAAGGTGGGGGGGCAGAGGAACGGGGGAATAAAACACCCCCCATTCAGCACATGACAGCACAGGGGTGTTGAGGGATGCTCTGCCAGCGAAGGCAGCAGGCTCAGAGGTGGCTTACGGGCACCGTGTTCCCCCTGATGTTCAAGTGCAAGTTCCAGACTCTCGGAAGGTGAAGAGACACCTGCCAAAATAAGAAATGTGGGTTTGGAAAGAGTGGAACTGTCTTGTGCAGCAAGTGTTGGCTAAAAGGATCTGCTCCACAAAAGTAGCTGCGGTCATGTTTGAGAATGCAGATGGAAAACAGAACAGGCTCTTCAGCAACAAGAGGCTCCCAAGAGGTGTCTTTATAGCAGTATCATGTGTTTTAGAAACAACATCAGATCGAGGCATTATCTGGGGATCTGTGAGTCAGCTTATGTTTGGTACTGGGAGATAAATATGCTGTTTAAACACATAGAATAATACCCATCTCGAAGGAACAGCTCTGAAACTCAGGCAATCGATATGACCGGCACGTTTGCTAACGGCGTGCAGAGATCAGCCTTGAGGAGTTATTGTGGTTAAGCCCTGAAGAGTCAGGAAGAGCCAAGAAAATGCATTCCTTGGCTGAAGGAACTCCAGCCATGAGTAAGTGGTGATGGCCTCTGAGAAGCCATGGATGCCGTCCTTGCTCCAGCCCAGAAGTGCTGCAGCGGCTTCAGGTTATTTGATATTCTTCCAAAAAATATCTTTTGAGCCTCTGCCTCAAAGGGTGGGACTCATCTCAGCTGGCCTGAGACATTGACAGCACAGATGTCTCCATCTGAGCTAGTCCCACAGGTTTTCTCTGTACTCAGCAGAGATCTGTAGACATTCCAGCGTGGGGTTTTCCTGAGCTGCTTTACACGGATGTCTACATCACAGCTCTGTGGCACGTACTGTCTCCAGGACAATCACTGTCCTCGTCCTGCTGGCCACGGTACTGCTGATCTAAGCCAGGATGCTGTTTGCCTTCTTAGCCACCTGGGCACTCTGCTGGTTCATAAGAGCTTGGTGAGCTCAAGTGCTGATTTTCTGGTGGGGTTTCCATAGAGGACTCAGAAAAGGATGAGCCAGATAAAGGAGGTAAGCAAGAGGATGAGCATAAAATTGAAAAGCTGTGACTTTCAGCCCGTCTTTTGCAGCCTTCAGCAAGAGATGACCTTCCAGGTTGGAGAGGAATTCCACAAGCAAGACTAAGGAGAGAGTTAAGAAAAAAACAGACCAAAATGTCAAACTCTGGGGGTTGCAAAAGGGTGAAACTACACAGAGAAAGTCGAAAAGAAGGAGCTGTTGTTTGGTGCAGGCTCAGGCTGTGAGGCAGTGGAAAGATGGAGTCACAAGGGCAATGCTTTTGAGGGATGAGCTGGGAAGACAATCCCAGCAGCGATGCTTTATGAAGGAGTCCCAACATGCTGATGGAGAGGTGCTGTAAATAACCCTACCCCTCAGGCCAGCTTCCATCCCTTCAGCTTGCACAGAAACCTCATGACCGTGTAAAGCAGCTCTTTATCATAACGAGGCCCATGAATTCTTTTTATTTTTATTATCTTTTTCATTCTCCTTTTTGCTCAGAAATGAATGGATTACCTTTGGGGCAAAACCAGGAAAGAAACAGATGATTTGCCTGTACACAGATCTCAAGCTAAGGAGCGAGGAGCACGAGGGGGAAATAACTCAGCTGGCGACACAGGGAGTTACGAGTGGGAACGTGGAGTTAAGAATGAGGATTTTTATGGTGGAGTAACTTTAACGACACACAACTATAATTAAGTGCTGAAAAATAACAACCTCCCATTAAGTGATCACTTTACAGTCTCAAGAGTGAACATACAGCAGTCTCGATAATGGTGTCAAACCAGGATCTTCACTGGGGGATTAATGAGCAGTTAAAACACGAAAGCTCCTCGCCAGAAGGTTATCTCCAGGAAATGCCTGCGAGCTCGACTCTTATTACTTAAATAAACAGAGAAGGGCATTGTGGAATATAAAATTTTTACATCAGCTTATAAAAATGTCAGAATAGACGTGAAGAGGAACTACTTTACAGCAAATGTCCAGATGCTAACCTCTTTTCCACATCTTTTGCCATAGCTTTAACACCCCAAGCTCTTTGATTTGCCCGTGTGTATCACGCTGTGATCAACGGTATCATTTCAGGGAGTCATCTGCCCTGGAAAGTGGTTAGAGCAAGATCTATTCCATTAAGATACTGTTCCCATTCCTATGTTGTTTTTCTCTTCCTGTGCAAGTATATTCTTCTTCTGCACAAGCCCACAGAACATGATGGACCCCAGGTTGATGGTTAGAAAAGTTTCAGAAGCTGCTGGAGAACACCTAATCCAAGAGCTGTGACCACTGATGTTATTTTCCTCAGCCTGGTATCTCACATTAGAGGGATAAGGATTAAAAAGGCTTAAGAAGGGGAGCTCATCCTGTGTTCGGATGAACATTGCTTCGGAGATGGCGATTAAATGCTCCACTGTTTTTAGAGGATTTGCTTTGTGTGAGGTGATGCTGTAAGAGTCACCTGTCTACCTAGAAGGTGCTGATATGGCTGATAAAGAGGCAAGGCAGAAGGTTGGATGAGGGTGACTCAGGAGCAAAGTGCTCTCAGAGAAATTAACTCTCTGTAGACACCGAGATAATGAACTTATTTTAATCTTTGTCATGCAGGACTTAGTTCTCTTACATGAACCCAAACTCCACTTTGGAGACAGTGATGGACAAGGTCTCTGGGTTGAAAAGCCATGGGGTTTCATGGATCATTGGCCACCTCTTGTCCCCAGAGAGAAGCAGTCCTTTGTGCCCCAGTTGACAGGACAAACACAGACTTACATTGAAATGAATGTAATTCAAGTTAGTCAGTGGAGGAGTATATCTTAGGGCATAGTCAAGATAATAAAGCTCTGATATCAGATGGGTGGAGAAGCCATGGAAGCAAAGTCACTAGAGATGAATAGGTGCAGGGTTACCAATCACTTGTTGGGAAGACTCAAGGTATGGACTGGAAAAGCTCTTCAAAGTACCTGTGGTCTTCCTCATGAGGTCTGCACATCAGTGTTAGAGCAAAGGACCTGCTTCTAATAGAGAATCAGAGAATGGTAAGGGTTGGAAGGGACCTCTGAAGATCAGCGAGTCCAACCCCCCTGCCAGAGCAGGACAAAACTAGAGCAATATGTGAGTCTTGAGATCCTCAGCCTGGGATGCCCTGGTTTGTGTGTTTGGTGCCTTAAGCCACTACACAGGATGAGCTGGGGAAGTTCAGCCCAGACACAGCTCAGGTCACCATCGATTTGTTCTGTCCCCACTACAGCATGACAGAATCAGGACCAAGAAGATGCAGATGACCAGAAATTGGCCCGTGAAGTTCTTTGTTTTCCAATTTCTTCACTGATGAGCTAAACTAATCTGCATGTGAGCAGCTACACAGAGAGCATCCCAGTGGCTCTGCCAGCACCCACAATTCACAAACAACCCCCTGCCATCTTCTGTGTCCCTCACAGCCTCTGTAATTACCCAAAGGACTTGTCCATCCCACCACCATCGCTCTGCTTCTGTACCTAGTGCCTGGATCAATCCCACAAGTAGCTTTTCCAGGAATGCCCTTGGCCGAGAGCAGCTCGTCGCAGTCCCACGGCTTTTCTTATAAATCTGCTTCTAGTGTCTGCATCTAAGATGAAAGAGGTCCACAGGACCACAGGATAAAGCCATGTGCTTTCCCACTGCATGATTACACTTGTAGCATCCCAGCTCCCTGATGCCAGCAGGAGCACGCTGAGGTCCACTCCAGCTTCCACGGCAAGTGCCTCTCCTATCCAGCTTGCTAAAGTAAGCGCAGAGCATCTCAGGTGGCCAGAAATGCCCTGTTTGACACACTGGAGATTGCCCTTCTATGGCTTGCACTTAACCTTCCCCACCTGACCCCAGCCACAGTCAAGTTCAAGCCGTTTCTCTTTGCGTCAGCTGGAGGAGGGGATTTTTGTGCAGCGTTTAAATCAAGTGCATGAGTAACTGGGAACAAAGCCTTTGGCAGCAGGAAATGCCCTTGAGAAGGCATTGGCTCCCACCACCTTCACAGCCTTCCAGCATCTGGCAGAGTCCTGGTGTCCCCCAAAGCTCAGTTCAGTTGCTTCTGAATGGGACCTGCTGTGGAGAGGCCAGGTGGAAATTTGTCCCATGGGATTTGGTTCCCTTCTGGCATAGCTGGCGGAAAGAAGAAAAGAAAGGAATAAAAAGGAAAAGCTTATTGAATCACAGAATGGTTTGGGTAGGAAGGGACCTTTCAAGCTCATCCAGTCCAACCCCCCTGCACTGAGCAGGGCCATCTGCAACTAGAGCAGGGTGCTCAGAGCCCTGGCCAACCTCACCTGGGATGGTGCCAGGGATGGGG
>JANIJG010002343.1:0-25054 GCA_024611175.1 Megaceryle torquata
AGCCATTCCCCACCCTCCCCACTTTTTTTTTAGACCATGCTCTGACTGTTACTCTGTTCTCACTGCTGGGAATGGCACTGCTGCCTCCAGAGGATCCCAGGCTCTGCTCCTTAGGAAGCTTCAGCACGCCAGCTCTGGGAGTCAGCATCCCCTAGGTAAAGGGCACTCTGGGATTAGAGCAGACAGGCAGCACCGGGGAAGGGATGAATGTGCAAACCCAGGTGGAGCAGATCTGTGGCCCTACTGAGCCACTTCCTGGAGGAGGGCTCAGCTGGAAAGAGAAAACAGGAGGTCCCTGGTGAGCCAGGGAAGGGGGAGAAGGATGGCACTGGGACAGGCATTATGGTAATAGGTGGTGCATCAAGTAGCTGGGGTCCCTTCCTGACTTTGAAGTGAGTCCTAATTGGTTCAGACAAGCATCAGGGAAGGCTTTGGTGGGTTCAGCTGCAGTTCATCTATTGATAATAGAGCAGCAGGTTGGTGCATGTCTCTAAGAGTTAATTTTGCATGACATCCATACAGGGTCCAGCTGCAGGGTCCTGGCAGCCTGATTTTGGCAGAGAGCTCTAAGGGGCTGGGAAGCAGAAATGCAAAAGCACAATGGAGCATTGGGAACTTGGGCTCGGGAAATGAGAAGCAAAGGGATTCCTTTTCTGTAGGGCCCCACTGTGGGTGCAGGACTCACAGGTGGGAGACAGGGAGGCGTCTGCCATGAGCGATGTTCTGCAGAACAGACTGGGATATGTTAGAGGGGAACCCGCTTTAAAACAAGCAGTTTGCTGCTTAAACTGAGCAGTTTGCACTACAGAGGTTTTTGCAGAGAGGTATCATTCTGTGAGAAGTGAGATAGCTTCTGTGTAGCACATTAGCCCTTGGGTTCCTCTGTCTTGCTCTTGTCAGGACAAGTAGGCCTACTCTGAGCTTTGTGCTGCCCCTTCTGTCATGCTGGAAAGGATCTTGGTGACATTGGGCAAGGAGCCTTCATGTCACTGAAGCTGCATCAGTGGCTGCAGCATGCAGACACCCAGCTTTTCTTTCTCCACCAGCACATCCCCAGGTCTCTCATGTTCCTGTTCTTGCAAAAGCTGTCTCCTTTTCAGTCATCAATATGGGGGAGTGCATCCCAAATCAGCCAGTGATTTCTCCAGACAGCACTGCTTCTCAGCCTCACCATGCTTCCCTCATCAGCGGGGGTGAACAGTGGCCGAGAGCAGTACATCTTGGGTGATAAGAGCAAGTCCATTAGCACCTGGGCATTTGAGCTTGGTGTCTGCCTCCACATCCACCACTTAAGGGGAAGACAGAAGAGCAAACAGTGAGGCATTGTATTTAGTCCAACCCATCTTTCTCCTGCCAACTATTAATGAAGGGTTTGTTTCTCTAGTAATGCTGCTGTACTTCACCTCCCAGGGATTGGGAATGCACCCTTGGGAATGCAAATGCACCCTTCCACCACATGAGTCCTCTTTTGAAAATCATCTCTTGCTGGCAAGCCTGGAGGGGTCAGCACCTGCAGGCATTGCAAGGCTCCCAAAGGGGTTTGTTCTTCTGTTCTTTGTGCCTTGTGTGTCCTGGTCAGTGTCTCTTGCCCTTCAAGCCAGCTTGTCCTCCTGGATCTCAAGTGCTAGACTCCAAACAATGGTGGTCTGAACAGGAAGTCCCTTTAAATCTCGCTCCATCATGATTCTGTCTTGTCATCTGCCTTTACTCTTGCTACCCGACCTAGAAGTTGGTTTAAATAAGAGGTCCCTTTGAGAACAGAAGCATACGGTCTACAGTGTGGGCACACACATCCCTCTCTGTATTGTTCTTGTTATTATTGTCACAGATTGAGACTGAGTGGAAGTGGCTACAGCCCCCTTGGCTGCCCTGGGATTTCATGGCTTAGTGATGACATTTGGCTTGCTGTGCACTTGTGCTTCTCTCTCCAGGGGCCTAAATGTAAGCCAAGGCCAATGCTGAGTGTGCTCATGACTCTGGGGAGATAATGGTGTGTGCTTGTATGTCCCAGTGAATCCGGACTGAAGTCCGTGGAGCTGCAACAGGTCATTAGTGAGGAATGTGATCTCATTGTCCTTCCCAACATGTTATCTTTGAAATCTACACATTGCTTAAATTAGGCTGTGATGGCTCATCTTTCTTTCTCCAGCCTCTGAAGTGCCTTGGACAGATGGATTTATCTAAGATTTGGCAGGTCTTTTAGATCCCTGGAACAAAGACAGTCCTCAGAACAGGGACAGATTAGTAGGGTCTTTGTGTCCCTGTCCTTTAGCACCTGCAGCAGAGTTGTGCTTTGAGGCACCTTGTCTTTGGCTCTTTCTGGTTCTTTTCATGAAATAGCTTCAACCCATTCCTCTGGCACCATTTTCACCCACAAAATCTTATTTTGGAGGTGGTCTATCCATGCAAAGTCTTCCTGCTGTTGAACAGCTTCCCCATTTGCATAGTGCCAGCCACAGCCAGATGCCAGATGTAATCCCAGTGCCACGGTCTGTGGCCATCCCAGACTCACAGCACCATGAGAAGTGAGACCTCTCTCTAGTCAGTGCTTCCCACTATGTGCCAGGATTTCTTTGAAATCACCTTCCTCATATTCTTGGTCCTGCTACCCCTCTGCACCTGATGAAGCTGCCCCTTTCCAGTCCAGCCTACTCCATTCTTGCCAGACTGGAGACTTTGTTGCCCTTCTTAGGCTCAGGAAATGGGGATGGCATGCTTGGGCATGGAGGGAAGCAGGACTGGGACAGGAGCTCCCTGGTGACTTGGCAGAGAAAAGGCAGAATGCAAGAGGACAGACTGAAACTGGAGTTGTGCTCCTATTCCTTCTCCCTGCCTGCAACAGCAGGGCAGCAGGTCTAGCCAGGCAGGAAAGTTCATGGCAGACAACTGGGCTCTCTCTTCCCACTCCCAGCATGGGATACAGCCAGTAAAAAGGGTATGCATCTAAAGGTTTCCTCCTAAATGTTGGCAGGGGACCCCAGTGCCCTGGGCAAAGGTACCTTATTAAAGTTCCTTGTGGCTCAGGTGATCAGCACAGATATCCAGAGATGGTCTGCCCCGTTCTGGTGCACTGCCTCTCCATAGTGCATTGGTCCCATCTTCTTGGCACATGGACATCCATCCACTTGCTGCAGCTCCCGGCGGAGCAGCAGTCAGGTGTCTGCTTTTCTGCAGACTTGTATCTGCTCTCTGACATGTCTGTGTCTGTGATGATGATTCCTTTGGCAGCTCATTTGATGGCCCGGTCTGCTCCTCTTGTGATAGCCTGTGCCCTTATATCTAACCTGAATTCTTCCTGCTGTATCTTAATCCCATTACTTCTCCTCTGTTGACTGATGAGTCTAATTGACTCTCCTCCTTTTTCCCATGGCCCTCCCAATGTGAGCAGGTGTTATTTGGTCTCTGAAGCCCTTCCCTTCACCAGTCTCAGGGTCTTCTCTCCCCCAGGATTTCACTGGGCAAACCATGGCTCACACAGTGGTGCAGAAGCTTTCCCTGTGTAGTGAGTCTATCCTTCCTCCTCTGAGCCCAGCCTGGGCAAGAGGATAGGACCAAAGGTGCAAGCAATGCCTTGGTCTGCCAGGGTGGCCGTGTCCTCATCTCTGCTGTGGAAGATCTCTTTGAAGTGAGTGTAGTACACAGAGCTGCTGGCCCCTTACACAAGGAAAGCAGGACAGCCTACATCACCCTCTGGGAAGGTGAAAGCTGTGAGTTTGTCAGTATGAGGGGGCAATAACTAGAGGATTTCCACAGTCAGACAGCTTTGGGTTTTTTTCCGTACATCATCCACCCATTGCAGCTTTCCCTGGGCCAAGAATCAAGCTCAGCATTGTGCATCTGATGTAGGCAAAACAGTTCCTGCTGCTTAGCCTGTTGGAAGTATAATACCTTTTGAGCTCTTCTTCCAGCCTTTCCAACCATGGCTTCAGTACTGCTGTCTAATATCATCAGGGTGCTTCCTTACAGGGTACAATCTTGCTGCAATGTGCTCCTAGTCTGAGGCAGTAGCTGTAGGGCATGGGTCTGAAAGGCTATACCACCACCAAGAAGTGTTACCAAAGAGCTGTAAATCTCAGTTTGTGGTATGTGCTTCTAATCATGCTTCATTTGTATTCAGTGGTTAGAATAAGGTCTGTATGAATATGATCTGGATCCATATCATCTCAGAAATGGGACATGGTTTAAATGTTAGCTCTGGTTGGTAATGCTACCTCCTGTGATGCACGTGGGCCTAGAGTCTGGGCCAGGTATGCATGGGGACCAAAGGCTGGTTCATATGACTTGGGAGCCCAGTGGGGACTTGGGGCTGAGCCCACCTAGGGCTCTTTTCCCCATGGGCTTTCTGGGAAAAGGGGAAAGGGGCTTAGTCACATTTCAGGTAGAAATTAAGGGGCTATGTTCATTCCTAGTGTAATTTTATTGAAGCCAGTGGTACTATACCAATGTGAGCTTGACTTAGCAATTCCTCAGAGTGGTCTGTCCTTGAGTACAGACAAATTGATATGTCACAGTGTTGCTTTGATGCAGAGAGTTTGTCTTGGGACCTAGCCAACATGAATGAATGTTGAATATCTACTGTCTCTATGAGCAGTGGGTTGATTTGTTCTGCTCTACTGCCTCCATCACAGCTGCTCCACCAAGGGAAATGTTATGCCCATGGATCTGATCTCATCAACTCCCTCAGAAGCAAGCTAACAAGCAAATTGACCTCCACCACACTGGGAGAGGAGCCTTCTCCCATGGGACTGTAGCCTTTCTGCACACGAGGGAAAAGAGGTCCCAAGGACAGAACTGAAGCTGCAAGACCCATGGCCTCATGGCCTCCCCTTCCTTATTCCCTCCTCACCTCATCTGTCTGTCTTGGAGGAGGGACAGTTGGAGTTCAGCAAGCTCCTCTTCCTGCAGCTCTTTCTGAGGCTCTCCTAACAGGTATATCATCCACCTATGCAACACTTCCAGAAGCTGCCAGGCTTGCAGGAGCCCATTACAATGCGCAGCATGGCCATCCAGCACTGAGAATAAATACAGTGGCTGATGGAAAGCTAAGTGGGTTTTATTCCCCCTCCTGAGGAAGACTGTTTTTGTTGGGGCTTTTTGTTCATTTCTTTGGCTTTTTGTAAACTTCATATGGGGAATGGAAGCTTGTGAGATATCGGTGACCATCCTGAACCTTCCTCAGTCCTTTGAACTTTGGGAATGGATGGAACACCTACTGTGATTATAATTCAGCGGATCTTCTAGAGCAAAACAACTTCACACACAGACACATGAGGTTCTTTCACTCTCCATCAGCACAAGCTGCTTCTGCGATTTTAGCTGCTCACATTAGTAAAGAAAAAGCCTAGATAGAATGTGGTGAGATGACTTAGTATTTTGTATCAGTCCCATGGTCCCAATGTCCATTAGCAGCTCTGTCAGCTGCCATGCCATGAATTCGGACTTTGGATGGCAGCCCATCAATGAGTCAGGGTGAAAATGCTTGGAAAAACCCAAGCTCGAGCCTATACATGTCTCCAGAAGCAGATGCAGAGAGAGAGGATCAGTTGAAAGCAGACATCATCTCCTGCTCATCCCAGACAGGACCTGGTGGGCTCTTTGTGCTGCATCTGCTCTCACAGGAAGAGCCTGTCCCCAGGGGCCAAGTGCAGGGGAATGCAAAAAACAGTGCGTATGATGAAGCAGCGTGCACAGCACTGTTCAGGTGGCTGGGGAAAAAATGGTGACAACTAGATCCTCAAATAACAGGATTTCACTTTGGAAATGCTAATGGCTTTTTCAAACTGAAATGAGACTGAAAGACCTTAACAGTTGTGAGAAGTGTTTCAGGTTCCTGTTCCTTAAACAAAATAATTTTTGATGATGAGCTGGGTTTAAATACTCTTCTTCAGCCACCTCTGTTAGAAATGTGCAGTGCTGGTGGAGAAGAAATACTCAAGAAAGATGGGGATGGAGGCCCTGTGGCTTCACAGTGGAGTAGGCTGATCAGTAATGGAGGCTTGAGTTTGAAGTCTTCCTCTGCTCCTTGGAAATGTGACCTGGCCATCCACCCAAGCGTGTGGACGTGACAGGACAGGCTTCTGCATGTTCATGTGCACAGACAGGACCCACAGCCCTGCAGAGGGTTGGTGCGTTTGTGGCTTTGGTCCAATGTCACCCATTTGTCCTTGCAGCAAGGGCTTTCCAGGGTAACAAACCTTGTTCCTTATGAGAGGAAGCTCCTGACCTGTTTTTGTGAGATGGTGTGAAGTGTCACATTTGTGGCAGTGAGTGGCAGGGAGGGAGGATAAAAGCATGGAGCAAGCTCTGTTTGGGAACAAGCTAATCCCTTGCTGACTGCCTGAAATGGGAGAGCTGCTGGATCTTCTTCCTGGCCAACACACTCCAGCCCTTCTCATCCTCCTCAAACCCAATGTGCAAACTGTCATTCCTCTGAGCTAGCCAAAGCACCCCCACCCCCTGAACTCCACTGAGGCCGCACATTTGCATCATTTTGGTCCTCTCCTCGCTAGGCACTGTGGGCTATCCGTGAAACGCCAGCCAGAAACATGATGACCTCAGGCATGCTAGTGGTCAGACCTGACCATAATCTGATGGTTTGCCTGAGCACAGCCTTCCAGCAACAATCCCTGCCCTGGCATGCCTCCTGCTTGCTTGGTGGAGAGACAGCACAGCCTGCAGAGCATTGCAGTGCAGCCTGGCCTCACTTTTGCATCACTTTATGCTTTCCCAGAGAATTTCACAGCGCTTCTCTGAGCCTTTGTAGACAGGGTAAGTTGAGCAGACCAAGGTTAAAAAAACCAGAAGAACTTGGTCCTGATCTCCAGATTCCTGGTGTTGTCCCTGGGGAGGAGAGGCAGGTCAGTTGTTGTGGCAGTGCAGGGCCTGGGGACAGCATCACGGTGAAGGCAGTGTTTCTGCTGGGGGAGTCTCCAAAATGGGCTCTCTTCTTCTCCACCAGCACCGAGGGCAGCTTTGCTGTGGGCTGAACAAGGCACAGCTGAGGAGAACAGAATAGCATGTGAATGCTCAGCAAGACATGTGGAGAGAAGGGGCAGTAGAACAGCTGTAAAAGGCTTTGCAGATGTGGTGATTTTTACAGTAGACAGAAGGCAAGACAGGAGAAGGCTGCTGTGCTGGAGCAGGGGTGCTTCAAGGCAGGGAGGCTGGGGGAGAAACAGAGGGAGCAGGGCATTTGATGGAGAAGCATAGGAATAAGGTGGGCTTTCAAAGCGGCTGTGCATGCTGTGGCTGAGGAGACAGGCAGGAGGTATTTCCAAGCTGAGGTGCCCAGGCCAAGCCTCTGCGTTGTCAGAGCAGCAGCATTGCCTCCGAGCCCAGCACTGACAGCTTGAGCGGGTGTCGCCAAACCACAATGGCTGATGCAGCCACAAGGTGTAAATGTCACTAATGAATAAATTGCCTTGTGCCTTGGAGAGGCTAATCCATCACGGCCGGGGACAGGGATCTGACAGGATTGGCTATTTCAGGCATAGCCTGTAGGGAGGTGGAACACTTCGTTTCTGAGCCATCCCCTTTGCCTAGGGAAGCTGATGCAGGGCTTGGCTCTGTGCTGCTCCCCAGCTTTCCAGGCACATGAGCTCAGGCTTCATCCATCTTACTGCCACTGAAGGAAGAAGCTGGAGAGGCTCTAGGTTAGCCAAAAGTGTCCTGCCGGTGAGGTGGTACACAAGCCCCAGCTGGGGCTGGCTGGTGAGGCAGTTTGGAGGGAGGCTACTGCACAAAGGGCATGGGTGGTTTAGGTACTGACAGAATAAAGCAGTGGGTCCACAGCGAACATGAGAGTTTGGGTGTCTTGTCTGGGGTGCAGGGCTGTGGGTGGCCTGCACCCTGTGTGTTTCAGGCCTGTAGTCCTTGGCTCTATGTTTTACAAACATGCTATTTACCCCCCCAGTTCAGTTTCATAGTTTGCCCCTATAAGCAGCAACCTGGAAATGTTCTGAGCCTGCCCCAGCACAATCTCTTACCAAGTCTAGAGACTGCTCTGTTCTGCTGTCCCAGGGGCAGTGCAGAGTCCCCTCCCCAGCCACCAGCACCTTGTCTTGTTGTGCAGAAGGCCAGCAGGTAACCCAGGAAGCAGGGGCAGAAGGTCCATGTGGACACATCCAGATCCATGGAAGCAAAGGGAGGCCGAAAGCAGCAACCATTTCTGTGTGCAGCCTCTGCCCATCCCTGCAGCAGCTTTCTCCTCCACCCCCAGTCAGTGCTCAGAATCAACCTACCATCCTGGTTGTGACATATGCCTGTGTGACACCTTGCAAATGGATGCCTGGGTTGCTGTGAGCAGAAGTTGGCAGGCTTGGGAAGCCAGCCACCAGTTCGTGCCACCGCATGCGCTGAGCTCAGAGGAGTGGCAGCAGGGCTCACCATCTGCTGCAGGAGGGAGCCAGCTGGGTGCCCCTGCTCCAGCCCGATGGGGCACCCGCTGGCGTAGTCCAAGTGCAAGCCATTGTGTCATTCCCTCTTCTTTACTTCCCAGCCATTCCCCGTCTCCCTCCCATCTTTCTGGCACAGACCCACAGGCAGGGGGATGCTCCCAGTTTGTCTGGGGTCCCTCTGCTGCTGAGTGTTGCTCATGCTGATTCAGTGGATGGTGGCAAAAGGGAAGACCAGCTCCCAGGCAAGGTGCTAGAGATTGTTCCCTCCACCAGATGGAGGCCCACAGCTGAACCCTCTTCTCAAAACTCCACAGTACTTCTTGGAAATGGATCTCAGAGGAGAGCTAAGAGGTCCATAATGGCCCTGCACTGGCACATGACCTTCCTAGCACAGAATGCCCTGATAGTTACTGCTCTGCAAGGGAGTCCCACACCACAGTAACTGGACCTTAACCTGACAAGTGACCCAACAACTACAGGAGTGTTCACACTCAGACAATCAGCTGTTGCTGTCAGGGCTTTCATTTTTACTAATGTGTATGGCATTTTAAATTTTTTCAACCCTTGCAGATGGCAGATTGTGCCAACTGTTGGTCTTGGGTGTGTGTGAGGGGTGCAGGCTGCTTGGTTTAAGCTTTGCTCTTTGGCCAAGAGATTGATGGGAGGGAAGGGAAAGGGTTCTCCAGGCAGCAGCTACTTGTCCAAGCATTCCTGCATGTGGCAGCCCAGGGGTGGGTTTGAAGGGTGCTCAGGTGGTGTTAACAGTCTTGGTCATTTGCAGGAAGAGGAGATGTGAGTATCCAGGAAAGCAAGTCAACAATTGTTCTGGTCATAAGTTTTCCCAAACCCTTTCCATCCCATTTCCTTACTGGCTCTGGCAGCCAGTTCCTCCTCATGTGTCTCCTAGTATGTCTGAGGGAGCTCATCACTGCCCTCCCAGCACGAGCTTTCATTGCACAACTGGCTGACCAAATGCAGCCCTGTACTTGGAGCTACAAGCAGGCTTGCCCAGGACCAGGCCACCCCCATCAAGCCCCCACCCTTGCTGCTGGAGCTGTTCCTTCATCAGCCTGATGCTGATCTGGGTCTTTTCTGCTGTTTCTGAACACAAGTTCTCATCTCATTCAGGTGTGTCATTCAGTGGAAATATTTTGTAAATGCAAATAAAAAGAAATAAATCTATTCAATACCTCGGTCTCGAGGATGGGAAACAAGTAGTGGGAGGCGCCTGAGTGGGGAGGTTTCACAGCTGTTGCTGCTGGTTAGGATTTCTTGAAGATGTAGCCCCTGGAGTATCTGTGAGTAGTTGGGAAGGGAGTTACACAGACCTGCAAGGGCATGGCACTGAGCCCTGAAGGTACCCCATGCACAGCCACCACCACTGGTGACAGCCTCGCACTCCATCCTTTCTGATCTATAAGGGTGTGACATGGTTCAGTTAAATGTCCCGTCAGCCAGGGCCAGCGGCACCACAGGCGTCTGTATCCATCAGGTAGAGCAAGGCAGAAGCGGGTACGTGGTGAACAAATTCTTTTGTGAACACTGGGAAACAGTTTTTACTTTTCAACTCTGTCAATATGATCTAGCTCTGTCTGTCTCTCTATATATGTACAAACAGTATATCACAATGTTGCCTTTTTTGTTGGAAATATCAAAGTACAAAGATTGTAAACCAAATCGGTGTAATAAAAGTTTCAAATGATTCACTGAGGTGGCTGCCAGCAGTGGGTCTTTGAGCACTGGTGCCGGGCAGGGCTAGGAGACGTGAGGTCCCTGCGTTGCTCAGAGGGCAGGAGGGGTGGAGGTCAGTCCACTTGCTTAATTCCCTGCTGGCCTCTCTTGAGTGGAGCGGTTGAAGGACTGAGGCAATCAGATATGTGCCCTGTCCTGTGCTCAGGTGGCTACAGCCTGTGGGACAGAAGGAAGCTGCTCCGTTTTCCTCCAAGCCCCAGGAAGCTGCTCCATTTTCAACCCTGTGGGCTGTGTGGGCCAGCAGTCCTGCAGAGACCTCTCTAGCTTGAAGTTATGTGGAAAGCACTGAATTTTTTGAGAGGTTTGCACAGAAGAGCACTGCTAGTTAAGGTAAGCATCTGACTCTAAAGAATTCACCTGTTTGCAAAGCAGGCTAGCACTGATCAAAGGCAAAGCAATCCAAAGCAGGAAACCAGGGTGGAGAAACCTATCATTTATTGACTTTTTTGTGTGTAACTTTTTTTTTTTACTTTTCACCACCCATATCTGAGACTGCAGACATATTTTGCTATAAAAATGAATAAATCTTTGAGCAGGGCAACAGCCAGAAAAAAACTGCTGAGGAACTAGAAACAACACTCCCCCTGTATTCTATACATCTTGCGTCCTCCTTAGCTAAAAGAGCTGCCTGCCCTGAAGGTTAGGTCTGGACTAAACCATTTAGATAGTGTCAAGCTCATTGCCCTCTGGAGTGTTTTCTTCAGAGGGCTTTGGTGGACGGTGCTGCAGAGTCCCCAGCCTCACTGCTTCCTGGTTGGCCCACACAATTTGCTGAATGAGGTACTCGGTCTCCTGGCCCACCTCTGCCAGGCGGAGGTCAAACTCGGTCAAAGCCTTGTTATCTGCCAGGCCTTCCAGCAGCTGCTTCCCACCATCCTGCAAATGGGTGAAAAGGAGGGATTAAAGGAGGAGATCCAAAAGTGAAGTGTATTGCTCCTTTTTGCTCATCCCCTGGGCAACTTCTGCTGCCAGTGTCTGGAAGCCCATGAGATGGTGCCAAAAGGGACAAAGGCTTTCACCCAACCCCAAAATGTTTCTCACAGAAGTACACAGAGAAAGAGTGGAACCTTATGCAGCACCCAGGGATATGACACGTGCTAATTACTCCCTCTGGGTACCATGTCAGGAGTCCTCAAGCTCAGGCTGGTTGATAGCATGACTGGTGATGGTAACCTGAGAGGAGTCTCTGCTCTCCCCTGTCCCCCGGTCTCCATCTCACTGCTGGCTGGGGACAAATAGTGGTGTGATTAGTGCTCTGCATCTCATCTTGGCAGTGGTGAGAGCCCCAGTGCTGGCAGTCTCCTGCCTGGATGCCATTTCCCAGGCTGGGTTGGCTTTCCTGGAGGGAACATCTCATGCAACTGAAGTCCAGCCTGCCTGGGGTAGAAAATGACATGTAGATAGCCACGGGACATTCCCCTCTCTTATGTGAAGCACTGTCTTTAGAAATGTGACAATTTGACTTTTTTATACCCTGCAGCTATTCTCTTTCATCTCCTCATCCAGGTGGTTCCCTCTTCCCAGCACTCTTAGACTTCTGCCAAAAAGGACAAAGCAAAAAGGACTGGGAAGGGTAATCTTTTTGATGGGGTACCAAGGTCAAAATTTGATGCATCTCTACCGAAGACCCCCATTTCCCCAAAGATAATACCACCAGCCCACTTGTTGGGCTGCTGTGGAGCTTCACAAATGGATAATGGGAGAGCTCATCAGAAGGAAGATGCTAAGCATAGAGATTATTATTTACTAAGCAAAAATCCTTCTATTCTTTCCGACCTTTGCCCCTTTGTATCATTAAGCTCAAATGGTTTTCCACGTCCAGGATCATAAAACTCAGAACTTATAAGAGGTTTTCTGCCATCAAATCCTTTTAAAACCGTTGTCAAACACACTGATGCCAATATTCCTGCCAGCAGGGACAGCTGGTCTTGCTGTCTCTTTATTGTGACAGCGAGAAAACTCGAGGCAGTGCAGAAAGTTTAAAAGCCAGCATGATTGCATTTGGCTGTCTAGTTTCAGATTTCTAAAGCTCTTTTTAATCAGCAGAAGAGAAGCAGTCTGGTTTGTGGGCATATTGCACACTGCAGCTCTTAGGGATGTAGGAAGATCTGTGGATGCTCCTCTGTCTAGAAAATATAAGCCTGTGGTTTAGAAGCCATTTACAGGCACCCAGACGTGACACTTTTGACCTACCACACCCTTCCAGAGCTGCAGAGTGAGTTAAAGGAGCTCAACAACCAAACCAATTTTCTAACAGTCTCCTCTGAGCACATGACAAGGAGGAAAGATTCTGGGAAGGGTGATGCTATCTGTGTGCTGCTGAGTGACAGATGGCACATCAGAGATAAAGTACTGAGGATATGCATAAGGCCCTCGTCTCATTCCGCCTATGATTATTATTTACTCCCACGTGTGTGAAGTGGATGTGATTTTTCCCAGACATACTCCCTGCTTTTCAGCAAAATCCCTCTCTGCCCAAAATCCCAAAGCCTGGAAGCCAGATTCAGCCCTGTGAACAGAGCTAGATGTAGTGAGTGAGATAAATGCAGGTGTGTGTACAGAAGACGTCCTTCTCCTTCCTTCCATCTGCTAAAGTCACAACTGCTTGTTATCACAGCAAGATTGACAAGTAAGAGATGCATTTGCCTCTGTGGCTTTGAGGCAGGGCAGGCTCAGCATCTGCTTTGCAAGGCCACCACACAGGCTCACAAAACAGAGAGAAAAGGGGTTTCACTTACCAGCCCCAGGTGGTTGCATGAGAAGTTGATACTCATTAGGGTGGTGTTCTGAGCCAGGACCTGGGAGAAAAGTGAAGCGGTTGGCTCTGACAGGTTATTACTTCCCATATGGAGGGACTTCAGAGTGGTGTTGGTCAGCATGGCATGGCCGATTGCCTCCCCGCCTTTGTCCTCCACACAGTTGAGGCGCAGATTCAGTGAGGTCAGAGTGGAATTCTCAGCCAGGGCTCGAGCAAGAGCCTGAGCTCCCAGGTGATGGATCTGGTTGTTACACAGGTCGAGGATTTCTAATCTGCTGCGGTTGATCAACTTGCTAACAGCTTGTGCCCCCTTGTCCCTGATGAGATTGTGGGATAAGTTCAGCTCCACCAAGCAGGGGTGATCCAGCAAGTTACGGACTAGCAGCTTGGTCTTGTCATCATCCACTTTGCTTCGTGTCAGCTTAAAAACCTGTGGGGATAAAGGACACTGTAACAGCCAGCCCTTTGGACTGAGCTTTGTAGAAGACCTCACGGGAGTTAAGCCTGCAGTCCACCAGGTAGGATTCATCTTTGTTCACTTTCAGACACCTTTAGCCAGTAGGCTCACGTAGTTGTTTTTATAGCGGGCAGATACTTCCAGCGTGCAGGGCATGCTAATGATATCCCATGCCCAATCTAGGGAGAAATGGTTCATCTGGGAATGCCTATTCCTATCCTCTGACTCCACAGGATCTCTAATACAGGGGGCTAAATTAAACCAAGATAAAGCTGCCTGAATATCTGCAGAGAGTAACAGCAGAATGCACCCCAGGTCACAATTGAACACTGTCTGAACAAGTATGTGCACTGGTGGTAACCACAGTGCTCTCTGTGAAGGGCAATGTCCATCATGGCCAAGGCACCTTAATAGCCACAGAAGAGGTAATTTCTCTTCTGGAAGCCGAGACAAATATTTCCCAAAGCACACCAATCTCTGGGTAGAGCATTGAGACAGCTTGCTCTGCCTGCACTCCCGATAGCAGTGCCTGTTGATGTTCTGGAGAGGCTGAGTATCTGCACTGCAGTTGCCACAGAACTGGAGATGGTGTTAATGCCCAGAAGGAAAACCCCTCAGCACTCTTAAGGTGAATGCAAGTATTTCCCCATGCTTTTCTTGAGGTTCTCTGCTCCTCTGGGGCATGTTGATGTATATTTACTGAGTATAACTAACAAAAACTCCTTATAAAAAAACTCTCTCTGGGCTTTTCCTCTTTTTCCTCTGAGAACTATGTGAAGAGTTCAAATGAGTGTTGTTTTCTCTTGTGCTACAGGGAACATATTTTGTGGGAGTAAGTATTTCTCACTGACCCTCTAACAATGTGTTCTAACAAGGACATGCAGAACAAGATACTCAGCCCCAGGCTAGAAAGTTAACATCTCCGCACTCTGCCAGACTGCAACTTGCAAAAGGAAGGGTGCTGCCACAAAGCAAAACTGGTCCCTGGGTTTCAATCCCTGGGAAATTTGAAGATAGCTAAGGAAGGAAGGTGCAGTTTGGGGTGTTACTTTCAAGTTGTGGCACATCTTCACGGCAGCAGCCAGGTTGCAGCAGTCCTGGTGGGTGAAGTTGAAGAGGTTCCATTCAAAGTTCATGCCACAGTCTTTCACACCATAAGTGAGATGAAGCTCTTCAAGGTGAGGAAGAGCAGTAATGAGGACTCCTATGTTGTAGTGATGTGTGGCGACCTCGCTGAGACCAAAATCACTCCCTGTATCAGAGAGGTCATCCCTCTCCTCCTTTTGATCCATCTGCACCGGTGGCAGGAACTGATCAACCTCCAGTTTCCGCACATAGTCTTTGCAGAGCGGGATGAGCTCTAGGACCTGGTTGGGGTCTGTGCTGTTTGGGATGAAACATTTCAGGATATTTTCCAGGTGACGTTCAAAGAACATCCGTTTCCAGCTGTCTCCATAGTTGGAGACGTCACACACTTGCCAGCGCTCAGTGCAGCACCTCTTCCAGTAGTCCTCATCGCTTATTATGTTGGCAGTCACAGCGAGTGGAAGGCCAGTGGAGAGCCTGTCCAGCACCTTCCTTCGGTGCCCAGGCAGAAGTTGGTCCAAAATGGGATTTTCTGAAGGGGATGAAGAGAAGGAGAGGTTGGTCTGGGATGTAGGAACAATAGCTGGCACTGTGGTTCTGCCTGGGCCCCCAGATGTGTGCCCATGCCCTCCCCCCTCTGCTGATACCGGCTCTTTTCTCAGTTGCCAGCAGCTGGTGCAGAGAGATAAGCTGGAAAAAAAAAAAGTGTAGGATCCATCTCCTACATTTTTGTGTAGGATTTCTAACTTTTACAATAAAATTTGTAATTGGGTTTATTCCCATAGTATTTGGGAACTGCATGAGAAACTTAGCTCTCAGAATAAATTTAGTTTGAATGCAGTTTATATTCAGAGCAGGACTTCTGCTCCCAAGAGAGCTAATTCAGCCTTACAGTGATGGGAGAGCTTGGCTTGTCATCTGCTGAACTTTATCCCTGGTTACTAGGCATACTGAAGGGTGATATTTGAGAACAATTGTCTGTGTGCTCTTGCAAGTTCTTGTGCCTTTTTATCTTAGGTGTCTGTCTTCTTACCCCAAATTGATTCTATTTCCTTTCCACTGAGACATAGCCTTTCAGTCCACCTTGTTTAAATAAAATTTCTCTTTTCCCAGGAGCTTTCTCCCCTCAGCCTCTTTCTCCGTGTTCACCCTAAGTCTCGTCTACCTTCTGTCTGGTGGAAATTCTTTGTGGCAAGAAATGCCAGAGAAAAGCTGTGCACACTCACACCGTGAATGCTTGGTGACATGTACACAGTAGTGTGGAGTAACAGAAATAATCAGTGGAGAGGCCTATTTGTGCATGGAAAATAAGATTTTGAGACACAAAGTTGCTTATCTTTATGTTTCCGCTGTGGCATTTCCTTCCTAAGGACACGCAGAGTTTTACCACAGCCTTTTACTGGAGTTTAATTGACAGTGTCCTACAGCTGGCACTGCAATGACCTTCTCTGCAAAGTCCTGAGAAACAAGACAGATATAGGCAGAACTGGGCTAGCTTCACTTGGGCTCACTCAGGCCACAGCAGTGGGCAAGGTGCAGCTGCACAGCTCAGGTAATGGCATGAGGGTCCCAAAGACACTGAGCACACCGCTTTTATGTGCACACAGTGTAGGTCTGATCCATTTGGCATTGGACTGACTGACCAGGTTGGCAGGGCTGCAAGGGTGTCAAAGATCAGAACCAAGTCACCCAAGTACCATCAGCTGCTGGCTTAAGGCAGCACTGAGCTCCTCTGTACTGTCTTACAGTCCCAATGTGGACATTGCCTTAGACCTACCTTTGGTCTTTATTGCCACTTCACTGAGTCAGTCAAAAAGACAGGTAGGCCTTCCCATCCCCCCCATCAGTTTGCAGATCATAGAATCATTAAGGTTGGAAAAGACCTTTAAGATCATCAAGTCCAACCATCACCCGAACATAACCATGACCACTAAACCAAGTCCCAAAATGCCATGATGAAAAATGCTTTTTTCTGTTTTGCTATGTTTCATCAGTCACCTGCTTCAAAAGCACATTCCCTGCCTGAGGATATAACTTGTCACATCACCACCAAAAGCCAGGGAGAAGGCCTGTGACTGAGAGTACAATATATATTCTGAGATGGTAGCTCCTCCGAAAAGAGAGCAGTTCTCCATCTCTTTGTACAGCTCTCAGCACAATGGGGCTCCATGCTTGAGTGCTACCGTAACATGTGCATGAATCAAGAGAACAAAACAGCAACTCCAGAGCCCTGGTCACGGTTGATGTGAGTCTAGCAGAGCATGGAAGGAAGAAGAAGTGGTAGGACAAGGTCAGAGCAGAGTCAGGCCCTGGATAGCAGCCCAGAGGACTGCAGCCATCCCTGGAGTGTACAAGTACATACTTAGCAACTAAACAGTTTGTTTAACTAGCTGCCAGAGGGGATATTTCTCCCCATCTGTTCCTTTGGCTGGGCTGGGTACCACACTCTGCCTTTAAGATGCATCTGCCTGCCTTGTTGACCCTCTGCTCCCCAGGACTGATGCCCTCTCTCCACATGTCCCAGGGGAAATGTGCTCCCACTTACTTTCAAAATTGTGAACAATGTGCTGGAGGCAGAGCTCAGTGAGATGGGGGACAGTGGCAAGGGACCACTCGGGATCCTCAATGATGCGGTGTGTATAGTATGAGACAGCAGCATGGCTGGCCCAGGATGGATACAGCAAGGGAACAACTGTGCTCCTGTCACCGGTCGCTGGCTGCTGCATCCTGCTCAGGACCCACTTCTCCTACAGGAACAGCAAAAGGAAAATTGCTTGAGAATCGCTACCACATTTTCCAGCTGGGCTGCCTGCAAAAGAAAAAGGCAACTTTAGGAAGAGGTCAGTGATAAAAATGGTCTGCTCACACTGCTCTCCTGTAATGCACTTGCCCCCTGCCCTTTCTCTGCCTCCTCTGCTTGGACTGGAAGCACTGCAGCAAAACTACTATTAATCATCCTTATCTTTATACATTGCCCTGTACAAAGAGGTCTCTAGGTACCACATGTAATAAGCAGATAATAACATGGTGTTAATTCAAAGTGCTGTTGAAGAGGATGGACAGGAATTGATTGTTTACTGTCCTTTCCAATACAAGAAATAGGTGAAGCTGACAGGAGCTGGGTTTAAAGCAAAGGATAATGATGGTTCTTCACGCAGTCTGCAGTTGAACTGGGGAATTCATTGCCATGGGATGCTGTGGATGCTCAGAGTTTGTGCAGGTTCCAGGACAAGCCTATGGAAGAGAAACCCCATAGGAATGATTCAATGCACAGAAACCACATCTGTCTCAGTGAGAGTTGAACACAGCTGAAGATGGGGAGTGTGCTGGAGGAAAGAAACACACATACTTGCATTGTTTTTTCTACTTTTCTCCAGGCATGTGTTTCTAGCCTCTGTCAGAGATGGGATACTGGGCTAGACCCTTCCCTGGTTTGATCCAGTATGCCTGTTCTTATGACTCTTTAAAGATGGATGCTTTACAGATGAATACACTGTAAGTATATCTGAGGGGCTTTTTCTACTTTTCCCGATTACTCTCCAGCTGAACTCCTTCCAAACATTCATTAAATGATGAGATGGATCAGACCTGTTCAGACCACACAGAGCCTAAGCAGACAGGAGCTACAAGAACCCACCTGGAGCAGAAGGCAGGATGCCCAGTCCTATTAGCTCTGTGGAGCTTTCCCAGACCAAAGCTCCCCATTTCCTGTTTCCTACCCCAAACTTAGGACCAATGCTTTCAGTCATCACGATCCCATGTGTATGGTTATTGCCTTGAAATCCTAATGGTTCTCTTAGCCCTACCCATCTGAAAGAGGCAGAGAAGACACTAGGAAGGAGTCTGCCCCTTGAGTTCTGTTTTCAACGAGAGCACCCAGGCTTGGTAAGCATTTCCCAGGGCCTACAGACCCATGCTGATCCTTACTGGAGCTAACTGAACATAACAGGGCTGCAGCACACAGCTGGTCAGTTAGCAATTGCAGGACCCCTAAAAGAAGCATGAGGCAGACGGATGGATGGATGGCAATGTTAAAGGTGAGGATGGCTTCCTGCAAGACCAAGAAGATGCCTCAGGGCAAAGGTGGCCTCGTACCACAGTAGACTCAGAAAGGATCCAGTGGTAATATCCTGCACAGAAGACAACTGCCATTAGTGTCTTGTGCCAAAACATACCTCAGCTGAAGAGTGCTTTGATCCTAAACAGGTCCTCCTTTGTGAAGTTTGTGAGCCAGACAATGCTCGTCGGATGAAACATTTTCAGTCCTTCCCCAGCACAAGGCTGCTCTCTTCTCCTCTGCCCTCCCAGTTTGTGGTTCCTCAGTCAGCATAGGCCCCTCTCTACCTGAAAGCTTTGTAGCTGGCATTGCTAGTGTTCCTTCCTCTGCTCCTTCCCCCTCTGAAAGACATCTGAGGAAGGGCCTGCAAAGGAACCGTCAAAAGAGGGAAGAGAGGAGATCTGTGAAATGCAAAGAACTAGAGGAGTTGATGAAAAATTATTCATGCTGTACTGCAGCAAATGCACTCGAAGCAGGTCTGAGAAGAGAGTAACTGTTTCAGAATGAGAATCAGGAAAGGGTGGAGATGGCAGTGGCGCAAAGCAGAAGGACAAAGGGTGCCAAGGGCAGGGAAGCTCTATTTCCTGGAAGGCACTTGTGTACAGATGACAAAGGCAAATGCTGTAGAAAAAGGAAGAATAGTCTGAAGAAGGTTGGGTGTGTAAGAAGAAGGAAAGGGTGACAGGCAGATGTGAGGACTGTGAGTCCTTTCATTGTGAAGCTCCCTGCCCCTGAAGGAAGGTGCTGTGATGGTAGGCCACCATTGAGGGGGAAGAGGCTTGATTCTCCATGGCACACGTACCCAGCCGAAACCAGTTCTTGGTGCCTGATGGACTTAGCAGTAGAAGAAGCACAGCTGGATGGCAGTGAGGCAGCATTAACAAAGAAGTGACTGTGGAAAATATTCCTCCTTGCTCAGTCCTTCATCCTATTCAAAAGGCATCTGTGTCACTCTGTCCCTCAGGCCAGTCATAGCTATTTGGAGCTTCTGATGGCTATCCTGACCTTTTGGAAGCAATCGTTAAAGGCCAGATGTTGGGAAAAGCCAGCGCAGCATCAGTGGCCTGGGATTATTTCATGGCTGCATTCCAGTAGATGATCTGATTCCCCCTTTACTGATGGAAGATTGATTTTTAGAGGGAAAGTAACCTCTCGTGTGTGCAGGACTGCCAAATGGGCTCCTGGAGACCAAGCAGGAGACACAGTGGCCCTCAGGTAGAGCTGAAACTCAGCTCTTAGAAGCAGTGCAACCCCTCTATGCATTGCATTAAGTTCACTGAGCGAAGCTTGCCTACAACAGATCAGATGGTGTGTGTTACAAAGCTGTGGGCCAGCCCCCCTGTAGGCTGACCCCCAAAAGAGAAGCAGACTGTTTGGGGTGTCTGTGTCTAGGCTGCTGAGGAGTTCTTCCTTGACCTGAGCTCCACAAGAAGTCAGATCAGCTGATTGCACCATCCTGTCAGTGTGAAAGCAGCAAGAGCAAGGCTGTCGGCGTGCGAGAACCAGCCTGCAAGGCGTCTGAATCAACCCCACGCCTGCAGTGCTGGGGTGGGAGCTGAGTCTGATACTGAGTCACCACTTGCACTGCATCCATTCCCACTGCCCCCAGGATGGGAAGCACACCCCACAGGCTGTGCTTACCACCAGGCAAGGGTCTCTTTCACCACAGGTGTGTCCTGTGCACCTTGGCTGCAGGAGTGTCACCCATCCAGACCTAACATGCCAAGCCAGTTGCTATAGCCAGGTTTGCTAAGTGTGTATTGAAACACCAGAGAACTCTGTCATTCACTATCAGTAAGCCAAGTCAACAGCATTAATGCTGTTAATGCACACTCCTTCCCACCCACTCTACACACACATCAGTCACCTACGCTAAAAAGGCTTTATTAAATGATATACAGTGCATGGGGTCGTGTAGTAAATTCCCAATTTATGTCATTTAACACACAGATTGGGATGAAACGTAAATGATACTAAAACTTCATAAAAAAAAAAAAAAAAATCACACTTCCTTTCCCAGGAAGAAACTGTCAGAAATTCACTCACACAGCCAGCTTATGCTGCTGCCTAGCATGCCTAACAAACCTTCTTAAATTCAACCTAGTTTGATCTGGAAATAAAAGATTTCTGCTCTTTTGATTCACACTAAAGCCCAAAGAGACAAAAAAAAAAAAAAAAAAAAAAAAAAAAAAAAGTGTTGCATGGAAAGTGGTGAATTTTGGCTCATGCCTCCTGCCAGGAGTACTGTGATCTAAGAAATGCATCAACTGTAAAAACTGTGCTTACCAGAGAGTTTTTAAGTTCATGAGAAATTCCTTCTGAGGGTGTTTATGCCCCAGCCAAGACTGCATTCACACTTAAGCTCAGTCTACTCAGAAGTCAAGGAAGATCTCATGTCACTGCAGCAGCAGCCTGAAAATGCCAGCTGTTCTGCAGGTGTCCTGGCCTTTGTGTTGTTACCTCTACTCCAGGCAGGCTTAGCAGGGACATTGTCAAGTGATCGCAAGTGCTGGCTAACACCGCTGATCCCACTGACACATTGCAGGGACTTACCACACTCCCTTGCACTTGGAAAGGCTAAGTGTGCATTAGCACAGCATATTACAGGCTCATCAAGGGGCTGAGTCTCTGCAATGGGCTTTAAGTAAGTTTAAAAAAATAAGCATGCCAAATGAGGAATCTATTTAGCTCCAGATATAATGGAATTTGTCTGTAACAAGAGATGGGGCAGATTGAGGCCAGCCAACCCTTTGGGAATATGGTTAATGTCATCATCACTGGGGCCAATACTGTGGTGCTGGGGATTTGTCAGCATGCCCAGGTAAGGGTCACAGCCTCAAGGGATGTCAGAAACACAGAAGCTTTAGGACCTGAGGATTTCCCACTGCAGCCCTGGCCACTCCATGCAGCTGGTTGTGTCTGGTCAGCCCCCAAAGAAAACTCGAAAAGCTGCCTCTCAGCCCTGGGAAGCGAGGAAAACATCTGCCTGCTGCCAAACGCCCCAGCCCCTGCCAGCGCCCTCAGCCCAGCTTCCCGAAATGCCGGTGGCACGACCCTACACCCCCTCCTCCCAGCTAAACTCCTCTCCAGAATTCTCGAGAGAGAAGATTCATTAGCCCGGCCGCTTGATTGAGAATAGACCTGCAAACTGCCGGGGACGGAGCGTTGGGAACGTCCACCGAGACAACGCGAAGTCACCAGGATAGCTATACCGGGAGCCCCCGGAGTGAAACGCGGGAGAGGTCCCTCCTGGCCCCTCAGTCCTGCGGGTTTCGCCTACCGGCTCTGATGGCCCTCCCTGCCCGTGGCTGCGGGGGAGGGGGGTACGAACAGCCCAGCCTCCTCCTCCTCCCCCCGGGCCGTCCGACTCTCACCCGCCGCTGCCGCCGGTCGCTGGGGACGCGGCCGTTGCCGGGGCGGGGCGGCGGCGGCGGGGCTGGGCGGGGAAGGGGCTTTTGCGGGGGCAAAAACGGGGGTGTGCGGAGCCCCTCCCGGTCCGGGCACACGTGGCAACCGGAGCGGGGGGGGGTGTGGGCTCCTGGGGGAGCTGGTCGCACGTCGCATGGGGGTTCGCGGGCGAATGCTCGGCGAGCCGGGACTACGGAGCAGAGCCGGCGCAGGGCGCGGTGCTCGCGGCCGGCTGGGACAGGCCCTGCCTCCCGCCAGGGCTGCGCTGGGCAGGCGGAAACAGCAGGAAGGCAGAGGGGTGGGACTGGGGATCGTGCTCTCCTGTCACGGTGCCCCACCAGCGCTGCTGAAACCTAGTGCTGGAGGTTTGCAGCGCTGAGCCTTGATGGGAGCAGTTTTCCAGCACGGAAGAAGTGTGTGCGCTCATCACAATGTCCCGTTGGTGGGGACACTTGCCGGAGTTCATACACTCCTGCAGCGGCTGGCAGCTGCTGTGTCATCTCTGCAGTGTGGCACGAACAGAGTAGGCAGCACTCCGTGAATAGTTAGGTACCAGTATTCAAGTGGTGAATGCCTGGCTGTGCTCGAGGTACCCGTTTTGTTGCCCATTTTTATTTTAAGGCTCATCAGTATTTGCGACAACTTCTTGCTAAAAACATGTTATGGGTGCCTGAAACTGGCTTGCTTCAAGGCCTCACATTCTGGGGCTGCTACCCTTGAATGACAGATCGCAGGCAGGCCTGAGGAGGAGGAAAGCAAATCTGAGAACTCCACTGACATCAAGATCTTGGTCCATCTGCTGTATGTCCTCCTTGGTCTGCTCTTTCTCCATTCTGCTAGTGAGCACCCTCTTGTAGAGCAGGGGAAAGGCCTGAGCCCTCAGCACGGCAGCAACTGGCAGGTGACATAACACTGTGGAATCAAGAGAGTAAACAAAGGGATGAAAATGTGCATCTCCATCTTCCTGTTTCTCAGATCTAAGGGTTTTGGTATTTGACAGTAGATTTTCAGACTGAAATGTGGCTTGCTTCCACTCATTCAAAATGCTGATGCTCTCAGTAATGGGTACATGATGAGTGTAGCCAGCCTGTGCCCTGTGGGAGCATATATAATACTGGTGCCAGCTCTCATGATAGTCCTGCAAGTCCCATGATAGCTTGCATTTTTGGGAAGCTGTGCTGACTTTCATGTAAAATATACCTCCTGGTCACGAAGAAGATGTGACAAATATGATTCAAGATTAGCCAAAAGGCTCATCAACAAAACAATAAATGAAAAGAGGCATACATTAAAAAAAGGATCAGGATTTTGAGACCTCCTTTTTGAGTTTCAAAGTTAGAATTTGGCAGCAATGTACTTCTTTTTTAGGTGTGGCCTGATTCTGTCACTCAGCTCCTGAGAAGACAGGGACACCGCCTGTGAGGCCAGCTGGTGTTTAACACAGCAGGGGTGTCAGAAGCCTTGCAAAGCCCTTTCACAAACACTGTCCCCTTACTGACCACGTTATTCATGGCAACACATCTTCAGGGCTTTCAAGATCTTGAAAAGCAGAAATGGGAGCAATATAAAACTAGAATTTTTATTTTTTTTTCCCACCAATTTCCATGCAGGTATTCGGTTTGACTGCTGAATAACAAAGGAACTGGCCAAGTCAGATCCACAGAAATAGCCCCTTAAGTTGCTTCAGCCATTGTGCTCAGTTTCTGAGCTGAGCCTTCAACGAGCCATCAACACTGAAGTCTTTATCGCACCTCATGGCTAATAGAATTCAAAAGTCATGTTTTGAAGATGTCACAGTCCAATAGACTCCAGCTGGGCCTGTCCAAAGTCAATGATTGCCAGGGATAATATTGCCAAGTACTGCAGCTGATTTGGATGCAATCAGGTGTTGAATCATGTGCTGAAAACAGGTAGGGGTAGCTGAAAAATAGCTGTGTTAACACATAATCTACCTTAGCATTTATTTCCATGTGTGTAGACATTAGCACGTGTTTCCAGTGAGATGTGCAGTGTCAGTTGCTCCTCAAGTGTCATGGAGTAGCTGACTGTGTGGAGAGTAAAACACTCCTATCCATTCCCATTCCCCTTCCCCCTGTTCACATCTGAGGGAGGGGATGGGGGAAAGCCCTGCTTCCTGGCCTTAGTGACTAGAGCATCATCCTAACAGCAAATCCTAACATCCTAGAGCATCATCCTAACAGCTGCTCTCTGTATCCCTCCAGCTTCCAGGTGTCAGGTTTCCCCCAGACAGTGCCTATGATGGTGTTGTGCCTTATCAGCACCTGGAGTTTGAGGACAGTGTAACAGTAGTCGAACTTCATATCACAACAGATAAATAGGAGAGGAGCCAGGTCCTGCAGTGCCTTGTGTGACAAGAACATATCTCACAGGGCATCTTCTGCTGTTAATGTGAAGATGTGGATGCTGTTCTGAAGACAAAGCTATGGCTGAAGGGGGACAGCCTTTTTTAGTGTCCCAGGAATGGACTAGAAACATGTTATCCTACCTGACTTAATCCACTTTGATTTCTTTGACTCTTTGAAGGCACTTGCTGGGAGGTGAGCTATGTGGGGATGAAGACATCACCATGTCATACTGGGAAGGTGAGAGAAGGGAATATCCTTTCTTTATCTGCTCATGTCTTAAATCTTCAAGTTGGGTTTGATTTCTAGAGCTGTGGCACCAGAAGCTCAGGCTTTGTCAGAAAGCTCCAAGCCTCTGCTCCATCCCCAAATGGTCTTTCATAGCACTGCAGACTGTGCTTGCTGAAAATCATCCAGGGAGAAAGACTGGTGGCCATTATGCAGCCTGCGTGCTGCAGGGACCTGCAGCAGTTAAAAGACCAAGTTGCACATCCATGGCTGGCCTGGGAAGCTCTCTCTTTTGACATTTCCTTTCTCTGCATCTGTCCTGGTTTCTTTTGACAATTCTTTTGACAACAGGCTACAGCAAGAAGCGGAGCATTGCTCCTCTCAAAGAAGATGCTGGATGCAGCCCCTCTCATTCTAGGCATTTTTCACTTCAAGGTGAGCAGCTGAGAGAAGGGCATCCAAATGAACCCTTGCCCCATCAGCTCTCTCCTCTCCTCTCCTCTCCTCTCCTCTCCTCTCCTCTCCTCACCTCTCCTCTCCTCTCCTCTC